>CM070018.1:32667991-32780855 GCA_036247105.1 Cirrhinus mrigala
AGGTTAGAGAGTTGGCTGAACTAGAATTAAATGAAATTATTAATAAAAAAAAAACTCAATTCTTAGCACAAAGACTTTGCTGGCAAAAATTTGAACATGGTAACAAATCAGGTCAATTCCTAGCTAACCAGTTAAAAATAAATAAAGAAAAAACAACTATATGTGTTGTTAAAGACTTAACTGGGGACACAGTATATGACCCTGAAAGAATAAACAATATTTTCAGGGACTTTTACAAATCTTTATATTCGCCACAGATAAACCCATCTAAAGACGAAATTAACCAGTTTCTTGATAATATAACTCTTCCGAAACTACCAGACAATCAAGCGATGGCATTGGACTCTCCACTGACATCAGATGAACTTCAGGAAGCCCTGAACAGTATGCCCAATAAAAAGGCTCCAGGTCCAGATGGCTTTCCAGCAGAATTCTATAAAGAATTCTGGCCAGTTTTGGCACCAACATTCTACAGAATGTTGCAGGAAACCAAGGAAAATGGTAGACTTCCACCAAATATGAATTCTGCCAACATTAGTCTATTGCTAAAACCAGGCAAAGACCCTGTATTGCCTACCAGCTATCGTCCAATATCCCTTATTAATGTGGACATTAAAATAATCTGCAAAGCTCTCTCAAAAAGAATAGAGAAGATAACTCCTCTCATAATTCATCCCGACCAAACTGGTTTCATAAAAGGGAGGCACTCCTCAACAAATACACGTAGGTTACTTAACTCGATAGACTATTCATGCAATAAAAACCTTCAAATTACAATATTGTCTCTAGATGCAGAAAAAGCTTTTGATAGGGTTAACTGGAATTTTCTATTTGCAGCTTTACACAAATTTGATTCAAATTCAAATTGTAAAAAATATATATTAAACTAAAATTATTAGAAAAAATTAATATTGTTTAATTGCTTTAAAGCATTAAACAGATCTTGCAGCATAAACCAATCACATATCAGAAATCTTTAGATAAATAGTCAGGCTTTTGCAATATTTAGCACTACCAGCAAGACCAGTATCAGTCACGATAACAATTATCACAGTTCATCAGGTCCGACGCTTTGTTGCTGTTGTGAGTTTAGTAATCAGATAGAAAATATATAACACTTGCTTCCTCCTCCTCTTTTTATTTTGAAATGTTTTACTCTGATAAAGCCACCCCACAGCCACAATCTCCTGTTACATTTGTTGTCTTATTCATACTAATTAGCAGTGTGATAGCCCTTTAATACCAATGTTCAGTTAAGACAGAATTTAGATTTGTTTTAAAATAATTTTCTTACCTTTTTTGGAAACTCATAAACTGGTTAAAAATATTATATAACTCTCCAACAGCATGTGTCAGGACAAATGACCAAACATCCTCCAGCTTCTGTCTTAAGAGGGGCACCAGGCAGGGATGCCCCCTCTCCCCTTCACTGTTTGCAATTTTTATTGAACCACTAGCAGCAGCAATTAGACAGGCTACAGTGATTAAAGGCATTAAATGCAAGAATGTAGAACATAAAGTCAGTCTTTACGCAGATGATGTGTTACTTTTTCTTCAGCATTCACAAACCATTCTCTCTGAGGTAATTAGATTAATAAACTATTTCTCAAGAGTCTCAGATCATTCAGTAAACTGGTTAAAATCTACAGTTCTTCCAATTAATTGCTCCTTCCAGAACTCTTCCACTCCACTGCAATCTGGAAATATTAAATATTTAGGTATTAATGTTTCACCTAGACTGGCAGATTTAATTAAATTAAACCACATCCCACTTTTAAAGATGGTAGAAGATGATCTAGCCAGATGGAAGTCTCTACCCATATCACTCATGGGAAGAGTCGCCTCAATTAAAATGATGGTTTTGCCAAGAATTAATTATTTATTTGCAATGATCCCGAGCAAACCATCACCTGACTGGTTTAGATCTCTGGACTCCTCCATCTCTAAATTCCTTTGGAAAGGTAAACCCCCGCGTATTAGCTTAAAAACGCTGCAAAAGACCAAGGATAAAGGAGGACTAGATCTGCCTAACTTTCACCACTATTTCTTAGCCAACAGGCTTCAATACATTTCAGGGTGGTTAAAACAATTCCTCTTAGATGAGCCTTAGCTAGATGTAGAACAGGCATTATGCAATAATATAGAGATTTCGGATCTGCCATTCATTAGCTTGATCATCAAACGACACGTATGCTTCAAAAGCATCAGTATCAGCTCTTCTCTGACAGCATGGTGGGAGTTTCTAAAAATGACTGAGTCTTCACTAATCCCATGCAAACGTACTCCCATCTGGAATAACCCTGACATATTAATAAACAATAATATGATAAACTTCACAGATTGGAGTTGTAAAGGTATTAAATACCTGGAACATATATTCGAAGGGACGGACTTTATTCCCTTTGACATATTAGTTAGACAATATGGGATTAACAAGAACAGATTTTTAGAATATCAACAAGTTAAATCTATAGTAAAAAGAAAATTTAAGTCTAATCATATCAAATTACAAATACCACCAAGTGTGTCAGAATTTCTTAATCTCAAAACCCCTAAATTACTGTCTAAAATATACAGGACACTTTCCAAAATAGATGAATCAGTATCGCTTCCTATTGCAAAATGGGAGGCAGATCTATCAGTCAGCTGGGACCATAATTTCTGGTCTCAGATATGTTTAAAAACCTTTGAACTGATTAGAAATCCCAGTTTACAATTAATACAATACAAAATCCTGCATTGAGTGCACTACACAGGTCATTGGATGTTCAGGATGGGTTTTACAGCTTTTAACAACTGCTCACACTGTCAAGGCAATACACCTGACAATTATATCCACGCTCTATGGTTCTGTCCACCTGTTCAGAGGTTCTGGTACAGGATTTGTGAAGACTTATCAAAGTGTCTTAAATGTTCCATTCCAGCCTCTCCGTCAGTCTGCTTGTCGGGCTGCCTAGATGATGTCACTAAAGAAAGTAACTCAATCCACATGGCTTACACCGCCTTATGCATTGCTAAGAAGACTGTCCTCACAAACTGGAAAAATAAAAATAATCTTAATATCAACCAATATAGAGATAGTTTGTTGGACTATATTAGTCTTGACACAGCTTCTGCTGCCACATTAGATCAATCTCTCTGGGCTCCTTTGATCAGCTCCATCACCTAGTGTGAGTGGGGGTCACAGTTCTGTCCGGATTTGGTCTTTGTTGTTGGCGTGGGGGGGCCATATGGGCTAAGGGCATCTGGGAGTTCCCTAGGGGTGGGTTTCTTGGGGGGTTTGGCGCTGGGGCTGCGGTCCTGGCCTGGATGGGGTGTTGGTGGCTCTTGGGTGTTGTTTTTCTGGCGGCTGCATGCGGCGCTGCTGGGGAGGTCTGTGCCGGCGGACGTAGGTTGCCGGCCTGGCGGCCGTACTGCTCCGGGGTAGGTCCGGGGGGGGGGCTTGGGGTTCTGGGGCCGCTCTGCCACTGGGCTGGGATTCCGGATGGGCCTGGGGGGCTTGGGTCCTGGTTGGTGTGCCGCCGGGAGCGTGGGTTGGTGCATGCGCTTGGGCTCGGCCCCGGTGCGGGGGCCTTTGACGCGTCGGTGCATCCGGTGGCCTCTTTAGCTGATAGGGACGTTGTTACCATCTGTCAGTATCCACTCTACGGGGGGGGGGGGGGGGACCAATATAGGCGGAGGACGGGCTTAACCTGGGTGTCTATTGCCTTCTGTAGTCTGGGAGTTGACTGAATGATGGGGTGGGGGTAGTTTTTCCTCTGCTGTGGGGTCTGGTGGGCCGCCCCAGGCTGCCGTGGGCCCTGGTCTGGATGGGCCTGGGCCCCCTGCCCTGGGCAGATTTGGGGGGCCTAAGGGGGTCAGCGGGGGAGCTGGCTCCAAGGGGGGGGTACTTTGCCCCCTCCAATGATTTCCTCCCCATCCCTAATGCTTCCCTTCTCCCGCTCCATCACACCAACATACAGGTAGGGCTTTGGGGTGCGGGTGTGTCGCTGGGATGCAGGGGAGGTGGTACTCCTCTGTCTCCTCGTGGCCACCTGCATCTCAATCATACATCACAACTTAGACACTCTCATTACTTACTGTCACATGACACATACATATAGGGCCTTGGGGGTGGGCACACTGAATGGCATCCAAGGGGCGGTCTGTTCATTCAGCCTTCTCTCTGGTGCCGGTGCTCACTTCTCAATTTTAAGTTACACATACACATTGAGGGCTCTTGGGGAGGGGCCGATTTGACACGAGCTGGCGGAGGGTGGTCAGTGTCTTGACCCTCCCCTGTTTTAAAGCACTTTAGAACAACACACACCAACACTACATTTGAGCGGGTGAGGTGAGGCATGGGGTCTTCTTTTTTTTTTTTTTCACACCCCTGTTCTCTGTTCTCTGTTCTCTGTTCTCTGTCCGGGGCTGGGTCTGTGAGGACGAGCTTGCCATCCGGTCGGGGTCTGGGCTGGTGGTCTTCTCTGCTGCTGCGGGGGACCGGGGTGGTCTTCCTGTCTCCACGCCAGAGTGAAGGGGGTTCAGCTCCGGGGTCTGGCGCTGATTGCCCCTCTGGGGGTAGTGGTGCCTGGATCCAGGAGTATAGAGTACAAATGGGGAGTGTGATTTTGGGTACTGTGTCCATTTTTGTGTGTCTACATGTGGGGCGAGTGCGTGAATATTTGTTTGCGTGCATGAGGGTGGGAACGTATGCTTGTGTATATGTGTGCCTGTTTGTCTATGTCCACGTGTCAGGTCAGGCCTTAGACTCCACCTCACTCATCATCTCAGGCCCCCCCACCCCACCACCACGCCCTACCGGTGGAGGATGCCCCCGGCCGCCAGTGCGTTGGTGGTTTCTTGCTCCGGGGCGGGATGCTCGGGTGAGCGCTGGCCCGCTCTCGGCGGTTGCTTGGCGGGGCCTGGCCCCCCTGGCTTTGCTGGGCCCCGGCTAGGGGGTGGGAGGCCCTTGGATCGCCGGGCCCAGGGGCCGGTCTGCTCTGGTGTGGCCGGCTGCCGGCGGAGCCTGCGGGCTTGCCGCCATGGCCCCCTGGGATGTCTGCATTGTGGCTGCCGGATGATCCCCCTCTGGGCCCTCCTCTGCCCTTTTCTGGGTGGGGGCCGCGGTTGTCCCTGCGGTGGTTCTCCTGGGACTCTTGTGCCCGGGGGGGCCTCCGGATGTTTGGGGCCCGGGTCTCCCCCATGTCTGCTTCCTACCTTGTGGGGCGGGGCTGTGGTTCCCCACACACACTATTAAACATTTACATGGAAGAACCTTACGAACACAAGCGCGCTCACACACACAGGTATACACACAAGCATTCACACTGGTGTAAAAACAGGTGCTCATAGACACACACTGTCTTGATCTGCTGTTGCTTCAAATCATATTTTGTAATATTAGTTATGTGTGCTGCACAATAACATTTAACATTTAGTATTTACTGTGATTCATATAGATGTTGGTTGTTGCTGCAGTTTCTCTGCTGTTGTGTCTTCTGTTGTTTTTTCCTTTTGTCAGCAGGTATGGAAGCAGATTATCTTTTTTTTGATCTTTCTCTCTCTCTCTATCCTCCTTCTCCCTTTTTTTTTTTTTTTTTCTTCTTCTCTCTCTCTCTCTCCCCCTCTTCTGTTGACTTTCTCCCCAATTTTTATTTTATTATTATTATTTTTTTCCTGTTTTCTCTGTCCCCTGGTCTTGTCTGTCATAGTATGGTTAAATAAAAAGGTATATAAAATTTAATTAATTAATTAATTACATAAAAAATAAAAATAAAAATAGAGAGTTGGCTGTATGGTGCCGTCATAACAACCTGGAGCTCAACATGTTCAAAACAGTGCAGATGATCATAGACTTCAGGAGAAACCCCCCTGCACTCCCCCCTCTCAGCATCATGGACAGCACTGTGGCTACAGTGGAGACATTCAAGTTCTGTCATCTCCCAGGACTTGAAGTGGGTCACTCACATCAACTCCATTGTAAAAAAGGCCCAACAAAGGTTGTACTTCCTTCGACAGCTAAGAAAGTTCAACCTACCGCAGAAGCTGCTGGTACAGTTCTACTCAGCCATCATAGAGTCTGTTCTCTGCACATCAGTAACTGTCTGGTTTTGCTCAGCTACAAAATCAGACATCAGAAGATTACAGGGAATAGTCCGGACTGCCGAGAGGATTATTGGTGCTCCTCTGCCCACCATCCAAGAACTGTATCCATCCACAGTGAGGAAAAGAGTTCAGAAAATCACTCTGGATCCCTCACATCCAAGTCATCATCTCTTTGAACTTTTACCATCTGCCCGGCGCTACAGAGCCCCAAACACCAGGACAACCAGGCACAAGAACAGTTTTTTTCCCCAGGCAATTCTCCTTATGAAGAGTTAAATGTTCACCCCATTGTGCAATATAATGTGCAATAACTTTTTATTTATTAGTTACCACCCCCATCCTAGCACATCCCTGCATCTCTACCTCTTTCTATTCTATTCTATTCTATTCTATTCTGTTCTGTCATCTATAGCACAACTGTACATACCACTTATTTATTTATTTCTCAGTTTATTTTTCTAATTTTTGTCTATTTTTATTTACATATGTGTATTTTATTCTCATCTTATATTTACTGTGTGTATGTTGATGCTGTCTCTGTGTACTGAAAGCTAACGACACCAAAACAAATTCCTAGTATGCGCAAGCATACTTGACAATAAAAGCTCTTTCTGATTCTAATTCTGAAAATATATCATATATATAATATAACAATCATACCTCTATTTGCTTTCATATTTCTTATGTAGAACAGTAGAAAAATGTTTCACTCAGTTTTTTTTTTAATACGGAAGATCTAGAGAGTGAACGTGCTCAAATTTTACTGGACGGCCCGTGTTTTCCATTTGTGAAACTGAAAAGATTCTTCAGACTGGTTAAAAAAAAAAACACTCTTTTTTTTTTTAACATTTTCAAATGTTTGTGGTCTATGTGGAAGCATCCATATTCCAGTGTGTCATTGCGTGTGATATTCGTTTTGCTTTTTCACGCTCAGTGTGGAAAGTGTTCCAAACACGCATGTGCTACAAACATCATGATTTATTTACAAAATATAAGTAAAGTTAAAGAAGTAAAACATCAATATATTTATTCAGTGACACAGAAGTGTTTTAAAAATCCCTTTTACTAATGTTTACTAGCCCTCATCACCTTTACTAATCACATTTAACCCCAGCCACACAGGACCTGTAAGGACTGTAAAAGACACACTAGTCTAAACCACGTTTAGATCACCTCACCACACATTTTTCCTTCTTTCATTTTAAACTTAAATTATAACTATATAACATACTCTAGCTTCTTGTTTACAGTCTACTTGAAGACACTCAAGAAAATCTTGCTTTGTACTACTGAACTGAAGAAGGTCTTCCAGTGCTACAGCGTGTGTAATTTGTAGGCTATTTTTTATTGACTGTAGTTTGCATGTGTTTTGTGGGTAAGAGCATATGGGTAGGTCACGTGTGTTGATTTAAACTTTAAACCAGGGAAATTTCCAAGCTGTGATAGGAAAAATTTGAATGATTAAGTGCTTGACACCATGAGCAGAGAAAAAGAGAAAGACAAAAAGAAAGACGGATATAAAGCATAAAGTGCCAGAAAGTGTGAAATTTAACGCTGTCCTCTTTTGCAAATTGCAACACCTCATCGTATCTATTTATACACCCGTGGTTTAACACAATAAATGGTGCAGCCCTTTTACGGTCATCTCTTTTAAGATACAAAGATCAATAAACTCCCGCTATATGTTAGTGTCATCACATTTTATCTTTACACACAGTAACTTTCTACCCACCAAACAGACACATATTCTTTTCTCGTCGTCGCAGATGGTCTGACTAAGCGCATAGGCTATTTTTTGTAAACCACTAAAGACTTTCGGCTCTGCTGTGGTCTTGCACTTCACTGCCAATAACCACACCATCATTTACAAGTACTTACAAGAGGAGAACTGGCCTGCAAGGTTTTTTGATTGCTTTGGCTTGCTTAGTTGGGGACGCTTCATTTTTTGCAACACTACTGACTTGATTGGAAGAGAAACTGAACTGAGCTGGACGATGGCATTACTGAATCAACAATGAACTGACCTTAGAGGAAAAATTACTCTTGTCCTCTTCTCAAAGCTGCTTTACAGCAGAATAGAATTTTTGTTTGCATTATTGACACTGTTTTCCTGTTCAACACTGTAAAGCTGCTTTGACACAATCTGTATTATATAAAGCACTATATAAAGTTTGAGAGTTTTGGTTAAGATAAATGAAAGAACGTGAAAGAAAGTTAAAAAGGGCTGAGAGCTAACTGCTGTCACAAACTAGCTGAGTACACACAAAGATGAAGATGAGAGACAAGCAGTCTTTAATAATCCACACAGGGTAAATCTGACACAGAAACAGGCAATCCAGCACAACTATAATAAAGACGAGACCTGACCACAATGAGCAGAAATGGTGGAACTTAAAAAGAAGCGCTAGAGAGGTGATAAGTGACAACAGCTGAACAAAATGACAAATCAAATCAGTAACTGTAGCTGCATCCCAATTCGTAGGCCACATCCTTCGAAGTGGGTATTTGAAGGCTGATTGCGTCACGGCGGCGCGATGAAGACCGTCCCAATTCACGAGGCATCCTCCGAAGGCTGCATTCGAAGGCCGATTGTGTCACCGTGGCACAACAAACGCTGCCGCAATTCGAACGCGACCCCTAATGCGCCCTCCGTTTTGCCAGCAAAAGAAGGATACACCAGAAGAATCCTTCGCAGCCTACCCTGTCCCAGAATTCATGGCACACCGGTGACGACGGGACTTTTCTTTAAAAAAAAATAGCGGTGATAGTTCTGTGGCGGCCGACGAACACACTTATATATGTAAGTACTGTGTTTTAATGTACTCAAATAACTAGTGAAACAAATGTTAAAAGTAAGTGGATAAGTAAGTAGATAAGTTTTTCACTTGTATTTCTATTTTATTTCATTTTTTAAATTTAGATTTATTTTGTAGTGCTATGCAATTGTCCACAATTGTTTTAGGCAAACTTGATGATCCAGAAATATGATTTCTGGAGTAGGCTATTTTGTATGCAAATTTTCCTGTGTCATGTTTTCTAACCGAGATTGCAGCCCTATCTTAATAGTCTTTATTATGAAATGCATAAAGTTGTTCTGTACATCACTTTTGACATTGACAAGTAGTAATTTTTTCATGAAATTTATTTTTGCATTAGAAGTTGAAACTTGTAAATAGAAAAACAAGAATTAGTTCTGGAAATTGTTTATTTTTGCAAAGCAAGTTGTAATTTCTAAATGACAGAAATTCTTCCATACATTTTTGTTTGTCTCTAAATAACATTTAAAAAATTAAAAACACAAATTTTATGTATGCATTACATTAAATGTGAATTTAATGCATGCATTAAAATCTTAAGTAAAAGTATTATCCTTCATACTGTAATATACTGCATTCTGCTGAAAAAACTTTTTATATATGATGGTCTTGCATTAATATTTGCTGCTGCACTACTGTATACTGTACGTTGCATTTACTTCTGAATATGTGTATGGTTGTTACATTTAAAATACTTTATTTACTGTTGGGAAGTTTAATGTACAACAGTGCATCATTGTAACGCCACGCCAGCAGAGGGAGCCCTCACCCACTGACTGACTGTTGCTGCTCCCTCTGCTGCTTCGTTGGTAACTTCCTGTTTGGTGGCCTTAAAAGGAGGCCATTTACAAACAGGCCCTCGTGAAGTATTGTTTTGCTATTGCGGACTCTACCAAGCGTTTTCCCTGTTTTCATTGCCCTGTTTTGATTGCCCTGTTTTGATTGTTTCGGTTTTGTTTCTTGCCATTGTTTTACTTTGTTTTTGCCATTGTTTTGTCTGTTCATTGCCATAGTTTTGTCAAGTTTCACAGCCCTGTTCATTTGTTACTTTTCGGACTGCTCTCTCTGGTTTTTGGACTCTGCCTGTTTATATTGGATTACGCTATTGTTTTGCTCTGGATATACCTGTTTGTTGGAGATTGACCTTGCCTGCCTTGACTACGATCTGTTCAATAAAGCTCGCACGTGGATCTTACACGCTTCCCAGAGTCCTCATTACAATCATATTGTAAAATGCCATGTTTTAGTTTTGCTGTCCTGTGAGGAGACGAAAAAAACAACTCAGTACTTCTCATTTCTGTGTGAATACTTAAAGGGGTCAACGGATGCCCATTTTCCACAAGTTGATATGATTCTTTAGGGTCTTAATGAAAAGTCTATAATATACTTTGGTTAATTCTTAATGGTAGTGTAAAACAACAACCTTTTTACCTTGCCAAAATCAACTCTGCAAAAATCATCTCATTCTGGTCGAGGCTCCTTTAAATGCAAATTCAATTCAATTCAATTCAATTCAAATTTATTTGTATAGCGCTTTTCACGATACATATCGTTGCAAAGCAGCTTTACACCAAATTGACATTTTTACAATATATGTAGTAGTAGCTTGATGTACATATGGTAGAGATGTGTGGTAAAGATCAATTAATGACGTAATCAAACAGACAAAGAACACTATAAATTAGTAGCAGAATTCGGTAGTGCTGTATGTTTTCAGGGTTGGCATCATCTGAAGTCCTCTGTGGGGTTGGCATCATCTCTTCTTAAGTGTTCTGGATCCACACTGGAGCTTGTGAATTCCTAGTTACCATGGGATGTCAATCCCATGGCAAAAACAGAGAACAAATAGGAACATAATTAGCGTAGCTGCTGTTCAAACTAAGAAAAGGAAGGTTTGTTAAACCAGAGCTAAAAGATTAAAATGAACATTTGATCAGATATAGCTGCAGAAAAAGTTTATGAGATGCATTATTTGAATGCTTGGCTAAAAAGATGTGTCTTTAATCTAGATTTAAACCGAGAGAGTGTGTCTGAACCCCGAACGTTATCAGGAAGGCTGTTCCAGAGTTTGGGTGCCAAATGTGAAAAAGCTCTACCTCCTTTAGTGGACTTTGCTATCCTAGGTACTACCAACAGTCTAGAGTTTTGTGACCTTAGGGAGCGTGATGGATTGTAGCGTGGTAGAAGACTAGTTAGGTACGCAGGAGCTAAACCGTTAAGTGCCTTATAGGTAAGAAGTGCTATTTTGTAGCTGATGCGGAATCTAATAGGCAGCCAGTGCAGAGACTTTAAAATTGGGGTAATATGATCATATTTTCTTGACCTGGTAAGGACTCTAGCAGCTGCATTTTGGACTATCTGTAGCTTGTTTATTGAAGATGCAGGACAACCACCTAATAGTGCATTACAATAGTCCAGTCTAGAGGTCATGAATGCGTGAACTAGCTTTTCTGCATCAGAAACAGGTAACATGTTTCGCAGCTTGGCAATGTTTCTAAGATGGAAGAATGCTGTTTTTGTAACATGAGAAATATGATTTTCAAAAGACAAGTTGCTGTCTAATATAACACCCAGGCTTTTGACTGTAGTGGAAGTAACAGTACATCCGTCTAGTTGTAAATTGTAAGTCAAAAGATTCTGTGTATTGTTTTTAGGTCCAATAAGTAATATCTCTGTCTTATCTGAATTTAATAGCAGAAAATTGTTGGTCATCCAATCTTTTACATTTTTAACGCACTCTGTTAACTTTGATAATTCAGAAGTTTTATCTGGTCTTGTTGAGATATATAGTTGAGTATCATCAGCATAACAATGGAAATTAATCCCGTGTTTTCTAATAATATTACCAAGGGGCAGCATGTATATTGAAAATAGTAGAGGACCTAGAACAGATCCTTGTGGCACTCCATACTTCACTGGTGATAACTGAGATGACTCCCCATTTAAATAAACAAAGTGGTAGCGATCAGACAGGTAGGATCTAAACCATTTTAAAGCCTGCCCTTGGATACCTGCATAATTTTGTAGTCGATCTATTAGTATGTCATGATCTATAGTGTCAAACGCAGCACTAAGATCAAGTAAAACTAGCAGTGAGATGCAGCCTTGGTCTGACGCAAGAAGCAAGTCATTAGTGATTTTAACAAGTGCAGTTTCTGTGCTGTGATGGGGCCTGAAGCCTGACTGAAATTCTTCATAGATATCATTTTTTTGCAAGAATGAGCACAGTTGAGCACATATAACTTTCTCTAAAATTTTAGACATAAATGGAAGATTAGAAATGGGTCTATAATTTGCCAGTTCACTAGGGTCTAGCTGTGGTTTCTTAATAAGAGGCTTAATAACCGCCAGCTTGAATGGTTTAGGGACGTGACCTAAAGATAACGATGAGCTCTGCTCGCCTGCCCCTCTCTTCTCTCTGCTGCTCTGAGAGATTGTTTACTTTAGCCGCATTTAGGGCGTTTAACTGCTAAACTTGCTAACTAGCACATTATTAGGAAAGGCGATCACAAAGATTCATAAAAAACGCTTATACTCACTTCTGCTGTAAGTGAAGCTGGATCATGAATTATTCGCGCAAACATAAACATATGTAGATCGGGAGGCGCATTCCCTTCACAAATAAACGTAATCCACTGCATCTTCAGCGGCTCAGATGTCGGGAGTAAATGACGACCACTACGTTCATTATTACATCCAGCAACACAACACCTCAATCACTCAATCTGAGATATTGTTGCATAACTTACATCCCTGCTCCGGCATCGAAACAAAGAGGTTGGACTGTTACAGTTGATCTGTGGTAAGACGCTCATGTCAATCAACTATGGTGGGAGCGGCCTCTGCTGGTGTGACGCCACAACGACAGGCATCTGAGAACGGCTCGATTTGAAAAAGAGGATATTATTTTTACAGATTAATTAAAAACCACTGCATGGATTTTTATCATTATAGGGTAGATTTGTACATACACTGCCAACACACATTAATGTTCAAACAACATGTAAAAGTGAATTTTGCATCCGATGACCCCTTTAAGGAATGCGTTACACTCCACCACTTTGTTATTTTGCAAATGAAACGAACAAAGTTCATTGCTGGAATATTAACAAATAGTTGCCAATTCAATTCAACTGCGTGCGATATTGAAAGCTGCTTCCGAAAGACTCGAACCGGTCCAGCCTACGGAGAACTGTTCTTGTTGCAGAGCAACTGTAACAGCCGCCATTGATGAGCGACATTAACATTTGTAAGTGAACTTTTATATTCAACTGCATAAAACTTGTTGAATTCATTGAAAACCTGTTTCTCCATGGTCCATAACAATCAATAATAGAATAAACAAAATAAAATCACATTTTTAGTAAGATATATGTCAACAATTAACCACTTTATATTTTGTATTTTTCATGTGATTACAATATTCAAGTAAGTCTAAACCTAATACTTAGTTTTAAAGTACAATTCGGTTATTAAAAGTCAAAAACTAACAATTCAGGCTGCAGTTATTTTCATTTTCATAAACAAATATCACCTATTGCGGCTCTCTTCTCATACCGTTGCTACCAAACGACAGGAGCGGCAATTGGGAACACCTGGTGGCACAATTAGGAAATCCTGCGAAGGCTAGACTGGGAGCGTCCTTCGTAGGCCAAGTCAGCCGCATCCTTTGAAGGGTCCTTTCCTCCAAAGGCTGCAGTCTTTGATTTGGGACGCAGCTTGTGACAACCAACTAAGCAAGGGAGGAAGGTGCAAACTAACAAAGTTCATGTGAAGTGTGAGGGTGTGACAACTGCTTACCAATCAAGATAGATCAGCAAATAATAATAATTGTATTAATTCTGATGTGAATATACAAAGGATTATGCCAGTCCAAAGTTATGGATTATGCAGTCCAAAATGTCGGGAAATGTATGCATATTGACACTGAGAATACACAGAAAGTGGAACTGGCCTAGTAGTTAATATTAATAATGAGAGACAAAGTCTGTCTAAAACACTACACTCAATGACATTACTGAACCATGTAATGTCATTGGGTGTCTGAACCATGCTTCAACTCCACACGCACAGGAACTGAAACCAACCACACCCACTGCTGAAACTTCCCTCTTCTCCTTCTGTGCCCTCACTGAGGCAGAAGTATCAAAACTTCTCCTCTCCAGCCGTCCTACAACCTGCCTCTACCAGCACTCACACACATCATCAACGCATACGGTAGCTGCACAGATCTTCCGTAGGCTGCCGGACGGACATCTTGGTATGGATGAAAGAACATCACCTACAGCTCAACTTGGCAAAGACTAAACTTCTTGTCTTCTTCTTCGTCCCCTCCGACTATACAGCATTCAGCTAAGTTCATCAACAATTACCCACATCAAGTTTGGTCAGAAATCTTGTTGCAGTCTTTGATGACCAGCTGACTTTCAAAAACCATATTGCAAAAACTGCTCGATCTAGCAGAAGGGCCCAAAAGGGCCCACGTCACACCTCTCTTCATCTCCCTGCACTGGCTACCAGTTACAGCTTGCATCATGTTCAAGACATTGATGCTTGCGTATAGAACAGCCACGGGTTCAGCTCCTCCTACTTCCACTCACTCTTATGAATCTACTGTACATCCCCCCCAGAAGTCTGAGATCTACAAGTGAGTGCTGCCTCGTGGTACCATCACAGAGAGAACAGAACATTTTCATTCACCATTTCTGGCTGGAGGAATGATCTTCCCACCCCCATCCAGAATGCTGAATCCCTGACAATCTTCAAGTGACAGTGTTTACTTGCCTCTTTAGGATGAATTGCTTATTGTATTCCTCAACTGTAAATTGCTTTGGATAAAATAAATTACAAATACATAAATGTATATTGTAAATAAATGTAAATGACATGCCATAATGTTTGTTTTATTTCATACACATTCAAGCATTTCACATGGTAAGATAGACGTTTTTAGGCAACACCTAGTTCAAGAATATAATTTAATAATTTAACCTTGCTACTCTCATCTCCAAACACTGCCATTAAGACTAGCCTATAATGTATGTTACTGTCACAGTTGGGTGTATATCAGGAACATGCAGGAGAATCAGAGTAGCGATTCAAACAAAGTAACTTTAATAATAACTCACTGGAACATGGAGACGGGCAAAAAACACACATTAGTTTAGACAAGAACCGACAAACACAGACAGGAGAACTGAGGACTTAAGTACCAGACACAAATGAGGATAATTGAGACAGCAGGGGCAATGAATGAACTAATCAGAACACAGGCAAAACTAGGTCACAGGAAAGAAAGCAAAATCCCACTGAGACACAGAACAGATTGACATGTTACAGTTACATTTTCTATGTGCTTTTTAATGGCCTATTTTGAGGAATGTTCTGAAATTTGCCACAATGATTCAGAAGGGTCTTAAAAGTGCTCAGACCGATTTTGAGAACCTCCACTCAAATTCAGTATCACCAACTGCTCTGAGTTTTCCTCGGATTCAGTGTGTCATGCAGAGTTTATCGTACACTTAGATCAACAATACATTTATACACGATATATGTGATGGTTGATTTTGCTTTGGTCCTGTCTGTTGAGGACGCCAACAACGCAGTGTATCTAAATTGTAAGTTACTCTGTATTAACTTCTCATTTGTTGAACTGTTGCATAACCACAAGCATCACTGCAGTCTCAGTCTCATGTTGTTGAATACCGGCACACAATGATATTGCATTCCAAGAACATACAGTATTTTTTGAAGTCTTATGTAATTTCCTGGTTGCTGTGGCCTTTGATTTTATCTTTGTCATTTTTGCTTAGTTGTTCAGATCCGTTACGTCCAGTTCCTCTGCGTTTTTGGCTGCCCCTCCTCAGTTGTATGTTCTGACTCTTGCGTCTTTCTCAGTAAATGCTCTTGTTCTGTCTTTGTTTTTCATATCTCAGGAAATTGGCACCTTTCATGTCACCACTGTCTCTGACCCCGATATGACCATGGACTGGGATTTCTGTCTCTCTTTGTACCTGTTTTGTGGTAAGACCAAACAGTGCATCAGTATTCCCAGTATGCTCATTGATGTAATGTGAACTTTTTCAAATGGACACAAATGTAGAGTAGCACCTGTTGACCAAAAGATGAAATATTAGTTGTCAAAATGTGTGTCGTTAAAAGCCTAATAAATTTGTACTTATTATCGATTAAAATGTTACTGGTTTAATGATAAACCATTATAAAAGTCTGGTTATTCATAAAATATGAAACATTAATACGGCTTTCCTTTTGGGGGGGTGGGGGTTAGAGCGGCGGGTACAAGGAAGACGCAGAAACAATCTAAACTTGAAACTAGAATAAACTAGAATACTTTTGTTTCAAAGTAAAGGCTCTGTTCTTTATTTTGACGTATTGCATGTTCAGATATTCACACAACAAAATATTCTGGGGGCCATGAACATTTTGCAAAAATTATCAAAACCACTGGCGCTGACTTTTTTCAAAAGGCTGGTGGGGAAAGAGTTAAAACTGTATTTGATTGTTGTGATTTATTGCTGCTTCCTTTACAGCAGTTACCATGAAAACAGTTTGTTTCCACTGTTTCATAAGCGCCACCTGCCATCAGACAGTGGAGCTAAATTTCTAAATCTCACTTTGGATAATAGGGCAGCTTGTTTACTGAGTGGATAAAATGCCTATAATTCATTGTTCTTAAAAATGATTTAAAGGCTAATATGTGAGGTTTATGATTTTACATATTTTTTTCCAAAACTCTTTTTCCTTTACATGTTATGTTGTCATGCAACTAATATTTTTGTTTGTTTAAAATTACCATAATTTTTAATGTTATTGTTTTACTTTTTGAACACTTCAAGAACATTTTAATAATACTGTAGTAATATTGATAACATTCTGGTCACTGTAATTGTGATATGAATGTTTCATACTGTTTCACATCTACTTATAGTTTAGTTGTTCAGTTGTTTTTGGTTGATGTGGTTGGTTATATTAGGCTGCTATTATTTATTCATTTTATTGTGTTGCTGTCAAACACTTTTGTTGGCTGCAAGTAAGGTGATGTGTACAGCAGGGTCTTGGGAAAGCTCATTATTTATCTTTAAGGTGACAGGTTGCAAACGTTTTAGTGCCTTTTTGCAACAAGGAAAAACATCCATCCACTTTATACAGGGCTTCAGAAAAACACAGAAACAATATATACATTTTTATACATTTATAAATGTATATACATTTTAAGAGATTTTTATTTTATTTTATTTTTTTACTTGCACAAGTTATTTTAGATCTTCATGGAGTTGGACTGAACTGTGTTGGGGACATTTACTAGTAGTTTCTTGCCAGAATAGGCTAACTACAATTTCCGTTTTGCAACAGGCAGCAACAGTCTTTTCCATCCAATTTTGCAAGATTTGTTTGTCAAAAATGTTATTCTAGTGATCAAAAACATCTTTTATACATTTCTATATTCAATTTATACATTTGATATTAAATCATAATATACAGTAGTTCTTATCTTTACTTTAGATTATTCTCAGTAAAAATTAAGTTACAGTTACTAAAGAAACTATTACTCCATAGCATCAGTTTGGCAGCTTCCTGATGGGTTACTTATCTTCCTCTTCACTGTCAGTTGAGAAGTCAAACAGTCTTTTTTTGTTTGTTTCCACAAAATCAAAGATGATCAATTAATCATGTAACATGTTGTTTTTATAAAGTAGCTCTTGCTGGACAATTAATTGCACATAAAACAATTGATCATGATCACAGAAAACTGTGCAGTTAATCTGTTTAATTTTTAAGCCTCATAAGTCATACTTTATATTTTTTTCACAAGTTCCCCTCCACAAGTTTTGCAAAAAGGTTGAGTAAGCTCTGCTGATATGCAGCCTGTTGTCGTCTCGCCTCTGCAGCTTCAGCCCGTTCCTCAGCCAGTTCTGTCGCCCGTGCCGCAGCTTCTCTCAACTCTCTCTCTGCCAGCATCTGTAAGAGACAATCCACTACAGCGTTGGCTTCCTTCCTCCTGGCCTCCTCCAACTCCCTCATTTCCTTCAGTGCCAGCATAATAAATGTGTCTTTTATTATGACACATTTATTATATATAGACATCAATAAATCCATACTTAACACTCCAGTCATACTTAAACTCATACGATACAACTAATTCTATTACGTATAAGGAATTTAACAGCACAGTTTACAAATATCGTTCTTTACAGAGTTAAACCATGTGTTTGCTTGTTACATTGGTTGGGCTGCTAGATTTGGCCAATAACTTTGTACCAGTGCTCATCTGGTACATAGCTAAATATATATTTGTAATTTTAAAGCTTTATTGAAAAGTTACTTGCCTTTTACAGATGTGTCAATGTCACTGGCCTCCATACTGACGCCTGCCGAATCTTTGCTTTTCTACATTTCTAGTGTTTGCTGGATTGTGGCCAAAGATTGCGTCCATGGATGCATACCATTTTCCTGTCTGTTGATTTGAACCGTTTAGGTTGTTGTGGTCTTTGATCTTTTTGTAGTCTTGTTTCAGTTTTTTAAGCTTTTCCCGACAGTGCTTGGCTGAGTGGTGGATCCCAACCTGCATCAGACGTGCTGAGATGTTGCTGTACACTTTGCTGTTACGCTTTGACGACGCAAAACCTCTCTGGATATCCTTGCTGGAGTAAATTCTCAGCAAGGCTTGTACCTCGCAGTCAGTCCACTTTTCTGAATGCTCCATATTAAAAGAAAAAAAGAAAAACGATTTGGGTAAAACAAGACTGAGTCTTCTTTCTCATTAGTTTATGCACTTGAGAAATGATGCATTGCAGCACCTCTCGCAGTTCCTTTGCTGCTAAAGGAACTGAGTAGTTCCTCAAACGTTCCTGAAATGGGGATTAGGTTCTGCATAGAACTATTTTATTAATCTGTCATAATTTGGGGTTTGTAAAGAGGTTGTTTTTGAATGATGGGGGAAACCGCAAACCTGCAGCTTAGTGGTGTTGACCATTTTGGGCGTTTTTATTTCAGGCTTTTATATAGTACCAGAAAAGGTCTGTTTGTTTCCAACGGTCAAAGAGAGTGGAAATTAGTTCTGTAACAATTTTGACAACTCAAACCTCAGGGAAAACTTACACCACAAAAAATGATCTTCTTCTTCAGTATTTTTGTTTTGTTTTACAGTACAAATATTTAAACATTAGACAAGATACATTTACTGGAGATGCAAAATGATGGTAACACTGTAGTTTAGGGACCAATTGTCATATTAACTAGTTGCTTATTAGCATGTATATTACTATTGGCTGTTTAATTGTGACGTGGGCGTTGGTGGCGACATGAAGACAGTGTTAGATCCAATTGCGAGAAGTTTACTAGCCTAGCCTAACCCTATCGTAGTAGATAAAGCAGGCAGAGTTCAAACACTCAAAAAGACAGTCTGACCAGGCAAACTAGGCAAAACAGTAATCCAAGAGGCAGTAGTCAAAAAGGCAGGCATGAGGTCATAACAATGAGTAAACAAGATGAAAGAAAAAAGGCTCAGTAGGGCAGTGGAAACTGGCAATACTTCGCAAATGAAAACAGGAACAGCATGGCTTAAATAGTGTACCCTAACCCTAACCCATCCCTTACAGAATCCCCCCCTCTAGGAACACCTCCGGGTGTTCTTTTACTTGGCCGACCCCTGGGTCGTGGTGCAGGGCGATCAGGGCGCCGTCGGTGAAACTCCTGGGTTAGCGATGGATCCAGTATATCCCTTGATGCCACCCAAGATCTCTCCTCAGGTCCATAGCCCTCCCAGTCCACCAAGTATTGCAACTGACCCCCTCTGCGGCGTGAATCCAAAATCTCATTGACCGAGTAAGCAGGTGAGCCATCAATCTCCAAGGGTGGAGGAGGCTCAGGATTCGAGGTTCCGGGGTCAGATGCCGGGTAGACGGGTTTCAGGAGGGAGACATGAAAAGAAGGGGAGATGCGATAATCAGCAGAAAGCTCTAGACGGTATGTTACAGGGTTAATTTGCTTGAGAATTTTGAAAGGACCCACATACCTTGGGGTGAGCTTCCTGCTTGGCAGTCGTAGTCGGAGATCTCGGGTGGACAGCCAGACTCTCTGGCCAGGCTGATAGTTGGGGTGGGGACGCCTCCTGCGATCCGCTTGGATCCGTTGGGCCCTTATGGCTCTCTTAAGTCTCACATGAGCGCTATCCCACACCCGTTCGCTACGCTTGATCCAGTCGTCCACCGACGGCACCAAGGAGGGTTCACCAGACCAGGGGAACATGGGGGGCTGGTAGCCTAGGACACACTGGAAAGGGGTTAAGCCAGTGGATGAATGAGTGAGGGAAATTTGAGCATATTCGGCCCACGGGAGGAAGTCACTCCATTTGTCCTGTTCTCTATTGCAATAGGTCCTGAGGTAACGTCCGATTTCTTGGTTCAGCCTCTCCACTTGACCGTTGGATTGAGGGTGGTACCCAGAGGTAAGGCTGACACTGATGTCCAACTGCTTACAGAATGCCTGCCATACTCTTGAGGTGAACTGAGGACCACGGTCAGAGACAGTGTCCTCAGGGAGTCCATAAATTCTGAATACATGTGAGAAAAGTTCAAGGGCTGTTTCCATGGCTGTGGGTAGAGATTTCAGTGGTATAAGTCTGCAGGACTTCGAGAAGCGGTCTACAATAACTAGGATGGTGGTGTAGCCATTGGAGTTAGGTAGATCTGTGATAAAATCAATTGACAGGTGTGACCAAGGGCGACGAGGAATCAGCAGGGGCTGGAGCAACCCGGCTGGAAGTTCACAAGGGGTTTTAGATTGAGCACAAACGGAGCAAGCCTTAACAAAGTTGGTGATGTCCTGGTTCATGTTAGGCCACCAGAATGCATTTCGTACAAGGTTTGTAGTGCGGTGAATACCTGGGTGGCCAGAACTTAGCGAGGCGTGGACCCACTGTAATGTCCGTTGCCGGAGTGCCTGAGGAACATACTGTCGATTGGGGGGGCATTCTGGTGGTGATGGTTCGTTCTGCTGATCCCAGCTGATCTGGGCAATGACTACTGAAGGAGGAAGGATAGACACAATTGGTTGGTCGGGTTGATCTGGATCATGCCTGCGGGAAAGTCCATCAGCCTTGTGGTTCTCGGTGCCTGGGCGATATGTCACAGTGAAATTAAAGCGGGTGAAAAATAAAGACCAGCGAGCCTGTCTTGGATTCATTTGTTGGGCCCCCTTGATATATTCCAGATTCTTGTGGTCGGTGATAATTTGGAAAGGATGAATTGCTCCCTCTAGCCAGTGGCGCCACTCCTCCAGTGCAGCCTTCATGGATAGCAATTCCTTGTTGCCCACGTCATAATTCCTCTCTGCAGCGGTCAGCTTGCGTGAGAAGAATGCACAGGGATGAAGTTTACTTGGGTTACCATGACGTTGTGAGAGTACGGCACCTATACCACAGTCCGAAGCATCAACTTCCACCACGAAGGGTAGCTCGGGGTCAGGATGTTTCAGTACTGGTGCAGTGGTGAAACTAGTCCTGAGACTCTCAAACGAATTTACTGCCTCTTGGTTCCATTTAAGTTTGGCCGGTTTGCCCTTCAGGAGGGAGGTCAAGGGGGCTGCAATGAGGCTGTAGTTTCGAATGAATCTGCGGTAAAAGTTTGCAAATCCCAGGAATCGTTGGAGTTCTTTGATTGTTTTGGGGCGAGGCCATTCAGTGACTGCCCGAACTTTTGAATCATCCATCTCAACTCCTTGGTAGCTGACGATATATCCTAGGAAAGACGTTTTAGAAATATGAAACTCACATTTCTCTGTTCAGTAGGTCTCTGAAGATCTCATTAATGAAGGACTGGAAGACCGCTGGTGAGTTGGCTAGCCCATAGGGCATAATAAGGTACTCATAGTGCCCTCTAGTGGTCAGGAAAGCCGTTTTCCACTCATCACCCTCCCGGATGCGGATCAAGTTATAAGCACTTCTGAGGTCGAGTTTGGTGTAGATCCGGGCCTCACGTAACTGTCCCAGGGCTGAGGGAACCAGGGGTAGGGGGTAACGGTACTTGACCGTGACATTATTTAACCCACGATAGTCAATACAGGGACGAAGCCCTCCGTCTTTCTTCTCCACAAAGAAAAATCCAGCCTCCGCAGGAGATGTCGATGGTCGGATGTAACCTGAGGCAAGGGCTTCCTCAATGTAAATTTCCATGGCCTTGGTTTCAGCACGTGACAAGGGGTAGATCTTGCTCTTCAGTGGAGACATGTTGGGGAGTAGGTCTATGGCACAGTCCCAGGGTCGATGTGGAGGCAGCTGAGTGGCCTTAGATTTGCTAAATACTTTAGAATATGTGGCGTAGACTGGGGGTAAAGTGGTCTTTGTCTGGACCTCGGGGCTTTCTATGCTGGTGGACAGGCAGGGAAAAGACAGGGTTTGCTTTAGGCAGTTATGTTGACAATGAGCAGACCATTGGATAAGTTCACCTTGGTTCCAGGAGATGACAGGATCGTGGATGGCCAGCCATGGATGGCCCAAAATGACTTAATATTTGCATGACGGAACCACATAGAAGTTGATGGTTTCGTTGTGAAAAAGTCCTATGTGAAGAGTGACGGGTTGAGTGATCGCTGTTATTCCAGAACCAATGGAACCGTTATCAATGGTTGTGATATTGATGGCAGGAACACAGGGAGATGTGGGGATCTTGAGTTTGTTGATTAGTTCCTGGTTGATCACATTCACCGCAGATCCAGAATCCACTAATGCTGAAACACATTGACGGGCAGTATCAAAAAACAGTTCACATTTCAGTAGAAAACTGCATTTAGGAGAGGTAGGGAGTTCTATGGTACTCACACTGTGTGAAGTCGTAGAAGATTTCTTGGCTTTGTGTGGGCAGACAGCATTTCGGTGATTATCTTCTCCACAGTAGTAGCACAGATTCTCCCGTTGGCGGCGATCTCTCTCCTCCGTGGTAAGACGCATTGAAGCGATTTGCATAGGCTCATGTGAGTCGGGACATGCCTGGGCTTGTTCTAGACCAGTGGATCTTGATCTGCTGAAGCGTGGGCTGTTGCACATCTAATAATAGTTATAAAATTCATATTAATACCTTATTCTGTGATTAGTTCGCTTAATGCTACGCCATGCCTAAACTTAACAAAAGTTAAGTTAAAGTGTGACCAAAATGACATAAAAAGGAAGTAAGAAACTTGTCTTCCCTTTAAATTAAGTGTTACCTTTTCTTACCTCTTTAACTTTTTTTTTTTTTTTTTTTTTTCTGTGAAAGTGTAAACTCTTAATTTTGGTAATATTTTTTCAGAAAACAAGACTTATCTCATTTTGTTATTACGATATTTGTGCTGGAAAACAAGAAAAAATAACTAAATAGGAAATTATTTTTTGAAAATGCTGGCAATTTAAGCAGACTGATTGCTTCTATTGTGTGTGTGTGTGTGTGTTTTAATGGTCTTAATTATGATCATCCAGCATTTCAGTCAGTGCTGACATTCAACATTGATCCTGTGACCTGGAAATACTTCACAAGAAACAATGATGTTGGCTTTGGCTATAGAGTAATACAGAGAGATACATCTAGGTGAGAGAAAAAAGATTTTGAATTATCAAAAATATTATTTTGTTTATTTATTTAAGACTTTTTGTATACGAGAAACGTCTGTGTGAACAACCAACTCGAGAACTATTTGAGTCTGACTTTTGAGAGCATACAATGGACTGGATTTGGGAGGTTTGACGGATAAATTAGATAAATTAGATAAATTACATATTCAAAACCTAACGCATGTTTTCTTTTACTTTTCCATAGTTTGCTTGTGAGTGATCCTTTAGTACAATACAGCCCTAACACAAGAGGACAAGTTTATAGCTGTGCCATTTCACAGGAAACTTGCCTGCCGGTGACAATTAATGGTATTAGACTTTTCATATTTCAGATTTACAAGTAATGAGTCTGTTTTGACATGTTAATTATTTATACAATTATAGTGCCTTCTGAAGCTGTTAACATGTCTCTTGGACTTTCTATGATTAAGGATACACAATCTTCTAATTCAGTGGTAAGTTGTATGTTCATCCCAAATAAATACATATACAGATGCCTTATGCTAATGTTGGGCTGAAAATTACACTGATTGCATGATTCTAAACCAGTATTCTAGGATTTATAATTAAGTAAATTATAGTACATAAAGTACAAAATGGATTTTATATATTGCTATTTGCAGAACAGGGAAAAAGACTTTCAACACTGATATAGTGTTTGACATGTTTATCGATAAAATGACTCTCTTTTTAGGTTTGTGGTCCAACCATTCCTAAGGACTGCAAAGTACTTACCACCCTCAATGGTATGTGCTTTATTATCAGCAGAAACAATGCAGTGAGTGCACCTATTCCAGGTGCTCTGAGAAGTAAGTGAAATGAACAGTTATCTAGATTTCACTTTCTATTGCTGTTTGATAATCTGATTATATACCTGTTTTCATAAACTCCTCATTCACAGGCTGCCCTCTAGAAATAGACATCGCTTTTCTAATGGACGGCTCTGGGAGTGTGGAAGACTTAGATTTCGTTAAAATGAAAGTTTTTGTCATAACAATAATACAGAGTTTTTCCAACTGCAATTCTCAGGTATGAATCCATAAGGCCAATTTTTATCTTCAGATGCTACTCAAAAAGTGTGGTTCACATTACTGCCCACCACCAATTTAGACATTTGACTGACATGTAATGCATAGACGTATGTTTTCTTCTCCTATAGTTTGCTGTTGCACAGTTTTCCACTGGTTTTGAAATTCACTCCAAGTTTGAAGCAGTCAAGGACATTGAATCATGGAGGACAAAAATAGGAGAGATAAAACAGCAAAAAGGAATGACCTACACTGCAAAGGCTATAGATAAACTGGTGTACGTCATGTCTAATGTTATTAACATGTATCTCAAAATGATGTAGATGAGATTTGGAGAAATGTATCATTCCATTACTGTCTCACCAATGGATCCTCTTCAGTGAATGGGTGCCGTCAGAATGAGAGTCCAAACAGCTGATAAAAACATAACAATAATCCACAAGTAATTCACACCACTCCAGTCCATCAGTTAACATCTTGAGAAGACAAAAGCTGTGTGTTTTTAAGAAATAAATTTAATTGTACAATGTTGCCTCTGGCCAAAAGTCCTTTATCCATAATATTGCTTTTTTCAGTGAAAAAGCTGTCCTGTCTGAATTAGCAGAGGAATATGCACAGATCAAGCACTGAAACAGTTCTAAAGAAATATGTGGGTGAATTTTGATGTGAGACGACAACAGGAGAAGGACTTCTTCATTGGAGGAAGTGTTATTATGGATTATGGATGCTTATTTTCACCAGAAGCAATGGTTTGAAGTTAAAAATGTCTTCTTAAGATGTTAACTGATGGACTGGAGTGGTGTGGATTACTATAATAATAATGTAGATTATTGTTATGTTTTTATCAGATAAAACCATTCACTACAGAGGATCCATTGGTGAGCAAGTGATAGAATGTGAGTAAAATGAAATAAAGTTTCAGCAAATATTCATTTTTGAGGAAAACAAATAGTTTTTCTGAGTTTAAACTGCAACACCTATAAGAAATAATGTGCACAAACAGCTACGTGACTTCTAATAGCTCTTCTCAACACTATGTATTATGCTTTTCTTAATTCCATTGTACAGGAATGAGCTCTTCGTAACTGAAGGAGGGGCGAGGCAATCAGCAATTAAAATCTTAATCGTTATCACTGATGGTAGATCAAATGATGGACCTCATCTCAGAGGTGTTGTTGAAAAGGCAGAAAAGAAGAATATTATTCGATTTGCTATTGGCGTAAGATCCATGTTTTTGTCATCCATGTCACTCTTTTGAGTCAGGTTTTTTTTTTCATTGAATTAGTTAAATGAGTTCATAAAACTTGTATTGCCTACTTTTTTATTCTTTCATTGTGTTTTTGTGTCTTTTTTTAAACTTTGAAAGCTCTAGTCCCCATTTATATGCGGTGACTAGTACAGTGTTCACAATTCAGGGTATACTGATGACAAAAATGTTGTTTGCATAAACTTCTCAGTCAAAAAATTTGCGTTAAACAAGATATATCAGGACTAAATATTTGTAAGTCCCAAAATGAACTGTCTTGTCTTTTCAATTCCCAAAGATCGGTGAAGCTTTTGATGATTCCAGCACAAAGCAGCAGTTACATGTTATTGCATCTGCTCCTTTTGCTGAACACGTGTTTAATGTGACTGACTTTGAAGCACTGGATGGCATCCGTGGACAACTGGAAGAAAACATTGCTATTGAAGGTCAATTTACAGATAAGAACAAAGAACATGAGAAAGGTCTAGATGGGGGAAATAATGAAAATGGATTTGACAGCCAGTGTTACACAAGGGCTGAACAAAACAAACTTCATCTTTTACATGTGCTCCCTATGGTCAAATCATAGCCATGCTGATATATATTATAACAGCACAGTCACAAATATTATATTGCTTATGGTATGATCTTAGATCATATTTGCTTGTTTTAATTAT
The DNA here is from genome assembly GCA_036247105.1 of Cirrhinus mrigala. Classification (NCBI taxonomy): domain Eukaryota; kingdom Metazoa; phylum Chordata; class Actinopteri; order Cypriniformes; family Cyprinidae; genus Cirrhinus; species Cirrhinus mrigala. The sequence continues at coordinate 32,694,448 of CM070018.1, forward strand.
ATTTTTTTCCCATATATTCTTTCAGGTGTCCAGTCCACCGGTGATTCTGCTACAATGGAGTTTGCTCAGGATGGATTTACTGCAGTGTTTACATCCAATGTAACTCAATAATTCAAGCGTTTGAAAACCATTTTTTGAGGGCATTTTTTTATTGGTCAACTATAGTTAATAATAGACAATATCAGAATGATACAGCAACAAACTCCTTAAGCTAAGAAAATCCTTAGTTATAATTATAAACAAATTATTACTAAGAGTTTTCTTAGCTTAAGGAGTTTGTTGCAACTGGACATTGTGTTGAAACGTGGTGTAGAGGGACAGAAAACCAATAGATACAAACCTCTTTGTTCAGGTAGACCTGTTCATGAGTTCTGTGGGAGCTTTCCAGTGGAAGGGTGGATATTGGGAACAATATCACAATGGACATGCATCAGACTTCCATGTGGGAACTGAGCAAGATAGTTACTTAGGTGAGAAACACATCAAACTGGCCTTACATTTATTGTGGGAAGCTACAATCTAAAAAATAAATAAATAAATAAATACTGCAGACCCCAAAATTAAAGGTGCAATAGGTGATTGTCTTCAAAAACATTTTTTGTTATGCTAATTGAAAGTCTCTTCACATCCCCATAGCAATCATTAAGTTAAGTGATCTAAATGTATTTATATGTATTTCTATATTCTGTGTAAGGCGTAGAACCAAGAAATGTTTGTCCAATCAAAATGTTTGTTCCGAACATTATGAGAAGCTTTCCTACCTGCCTGTCAACATATGTATTTGTATACCTCTGCACACCCTGTTCGTGCAGACAGGATATGCCATCAGCATGTACACTGTGCAGACAGAGAATGTCAGGCAAACATCAACAACCTGATCTTCCGTCTTGGTAGTGTAGTACTTTTACTATTTGGCGAGTAGTTAATAACATATGATGCATTTTAGTAATGTTGTCTCTGGTTGTCTGATCTGTATGCATATATGCACTCAGGGGACGTAGTTTTGGATGGTGATTTGCAGGGAGGGTGGGACGTTTGCTTTAAGTGCTATCAGGCTAAAGTTAAGATTTTCCAAGACATCCTTTACATGCACCTTTAAATCATATACTCAGTTCCAAAAATGTTATAAAATTATTTTATCTGTGAAATATTATTCTGAGTAAATTTTGAGTTCCACATATAATGAAAGCATGTTGTGACCAATGGTTATCTCAGGGTAAGTAATGATGACTGTATTATATTTTTTGAGTGCATTATTTCTTTTTAACCAATGTTTTTTTCAGGTTATTCAATGACAATAGCAACACGTTCTAAAAAAAGGTTTGTGATTTTGGGAGCACCAAGATATAGGCATAAAGGACAAGTGAGCATTTCAGTAATTGGAAATAATGCAACTAACCTGCTTGTGGATTCACCCAAGGTACATATAAATATTTCACCAAATACAGTAGGCTATATGTTATTTTCTGCATGTAACATTCTCATATGTAATGTTTTTTGCTATTGCACACCAGAAACAACTCCTTGAAAATACTTGTGAATATACACATAGATTCAAGGACCAGAAATTATGTATAGTTACATAACGACAACCCATGGTAAATTAACCTGAATGAAAGACAGTCGGCTTAGTGTTGATTCAGTTTAGTTCAATAACTGCAAAGTTCATCCATTATGAAATAAGCTTAGTTTAGCTATAAGCAGCTCTACGGAAACCAAGACGATTTAAGCAAAAAATCAGCACTACAGAAAACAATAGTGTCCAGCTCAAGTCAGTAGTCAAGTAGCTCAAGTCAAGGCCTACAGTTTAGTTGGCAGAGGTTTTGATTTTGAACAGATTTTTTTCTTCTTTCTCAGCCTCAGATTGGATCATACTTTGGAGCCGAGGTCTGTGTGGTTGATCTGAACTCTGACGCAAAAACAGATCTTCTACTAATATCTGCACCAACGTATGTAGACTCTCATTCTGAAGGCAGAGTTTTTGTGTACTTTTACTCTCGGCAGGTAGGGTATCATATATATTTCATATATACCAATATCATAAATACCAATTTCAGATGCTTTTAGAACTTATTTTGACTTTTAAAAGTTTAAGATACTCATATACCCTTGCACGTTCTCTCTTTTCGCAGCCATACTTCACTTTTTCTGTGGTGCTGGTAGGAATGGCAGGTCAGAGGGGTCGGTTTGGCTCTTCTGTGGCCAGTCCAGCAGATCTGAATGGTGATGGTTTTAAGGATGTGCTGATTGGAGCTCTTTTAGAGGAGGACGGACAGGGCAGCATCTACATCTTCAATGGAGGAGTAGATCAAATAAATCCCACATATTCACAGGTCTGCCAAATTTAGTACTTTGTTGTTCCTTGAGTTGTGCTTTAAATCTTTTGCTGACTGCTACTTTACATCACTACTTTTTGACCTTTCTTATCAATTTCCCCTTTTTGTTATTCTGTGTGTGGTTTTAGAGGATTGCTGGATCATCTGTACGCTCAGGTTTACAGTTTTTTGGACAAGCTCTGAGTCAGTCCTCCCTAGATCACAGCGGAGACAGTCTACCAGATATCGCTGTTGGATCAAAAGGAGCAGTTTTGCTTCTCAGGTACAGTATACATCCTGTGACTTCAGTATATTCAAACAGTCATTCTATCTAAAAGAATTAACTGAATAATTACATGTAAACATCCACTGAATTCACAGAGCCACATACAGAGCCCAGTCTGATGTAGTAATTCCTTATGTTTTGTAAGTGTATAATGTGTACTTTTCTGCAACATACAGAACTAGACCCATAGTCACTGTGGATGTCAAAGTAACCCACAATCCACCCAAAATCTCAACCAGTGAAACAAACTGCACCAAACCGCTGGAAAACACCTTGACAGTATGCTTCAACATGAGTGGATACAAACATGCTATAACAGGTTTCTCCAAATGTTATGACAGACTTTGTAATTATAATAACCAGTTTTAATAGAAATGTCATAAAATAGTACTCAATGACATTTCCAGATTTGGCTGCAAATATTAGTTATACGTTAAAGCTGGATGCCAAGCGATATAACCACCGAGCATACTTCTTGCCCAAAAGTCGTGTCCTCAGTGATGCTGTAAATGTTAAACTAGATGAGGTGTGCAAAGACCATCCATTTCTCATAGAGGTAAGTCACATGTCACTCCTTTCCTTTTGGTGTGCGGTGCTATTCTGAAATGAGGAGGCAAATTCTTCCATTTTTTTCTTTCTTTTTTCTTTTTTTTCTTTTTTACTTACACTATTAGAAAAAGGAAAAAAAAATACTTCAGTCAGGAACTCTTAAGTCAAAAGAAACATCATAGACAAACTTTAGTCAACTTTTTATTTGCATAATACTAAAGTTGCCTTTGGCGGTATGGCTCTGTTCCAAGTTCCCTGTCCTTTCCATGAGCTCCATGAAAGCCAAGACAGGGAAGGAGCAGCCATTTCAGGGGCAACCCTCCTATTTTAAGAATAGTAGAGTAGCACAAACCCCGGAACAGAGCATGCAACAATGACAACAGAATGACATTGTTTTAAGTTAGACACAAGAAACAGGAGGAGATGGGGAAGGGGGTGGGTTGTTAGCAGCATACAGAGGAAGCAGCAAAGCAAGCAGATGAAAGCAGTGTTTAAATAAGGCACTCTGTTTGTGATTTGCCAATAGAGAGCTTGGGTGTCTGATCAGCTGATGGGAGCTGGGTTTGAAATTTTCCAATCAGCTAACAGCAGAGCTTGACTACGAGACCTGCCTGAACTAACGCAGAATGCTTAATTTCTGTTTCATATTTTTACATTAACAATGTAATTAATATTTTATTTATTTAAGCCAAGTATTAATCTCGTCAAGTTAGTATTTTTAAGCATTTTACATTTGTTCCAAAATAATTGAAACAATATATTTTGCTTGTGAACTTATGTTCAGCTATTCTTTTTAGAGGTTTCACTTTATTTTGATGGTCTCTTTAACACATTCTATTGATTATAAGTAATGTTGTACCTACATATGTACTAACTCTCATTAGAGTGTTAGTAGAGCATTTGTAGACTGGTAAGGTTAGGGTTAGAGTTGACATCTACCTGCAAAGTTACTTATAGTCTGTTGGGAGACCATCACAATAAAGAGTTAGCAGATATTAAGTAGACAGTCTACTAACACTCTAATGAGAGTTAGTTGACATGTAGGTGCAACGTTACTTATTGTCAACAGAATGTTCAAAAGGGACCATCAAAATTAAGTGTTACCGTTAACTTTGAACTAGTTTAGAATTTTTCGGATCATCAGTCAAAGCTTGGTAAATATTGGTCACAGACACAGAGATTTACTTTAAATCAAGCTGATTACTTACTAAAAAGTCCCATAGGTCATGTTTTCATGCCATTTTATGTCTTATTTACTTTTACTTTTTTTGTACTTGTTTACTTTTTTAAATGGAACGTGCACAAACACAAGTCGGTGAGTGATTTTTTGTTGTTGTTATTTTTAAAGTTATTTTTTGTAGTATTGGCATTGTTTTATTCTTGTACTACAAGTTTTTTCTCAGCCAGTATTTTGAGAAGACCCCCCCCCCCATGCTCACAGCAGTGTGTTGGTGTTTCTGTTGGCAGTAGCAATAAATAAAAGTGGATTTTTAATGAAAAAATACCAGAGTACAATGTAAAAATCCTTTAATTTGTTTATCTTATCCAGGCTTGTACAGAGGATTATCTCAACCCACTGCTTAATGAATTAATGTTCACTTTTGAGGGTCTGCCCTCACAAAGTCTGGAGAACTTACAGCCTGTTCTCTTACCACGGATGAAGAACACTACTTTGTGGACAGTAAGAGACTCATATTTACACCTAAATTGTCACAAAGTGGAAATGGTGTGACCAAATATACAGTATGTGAGAAAATATGTGCATTTTTATCATATTGCAGTTAGATTATGAAATGAACTGTGGATCAGACAGCCTTTGTGTTGACAACCTCAAAATGGATTTCAGCTTTGGGTAAGCTTTGGGTGAAGTTGGTTAGTCTTGATCTAAAATTGGTGAAATTTAACCATGTGTCTCTTTTGTTTCTGTGATCCAGATCTGCTAACATAGAGGTTGGGATCATGCAGAAGATCAATGTGACAGTGTTTGTAGAAAACAGAGGAGAAAACTCATACAACACTCACTTCATCCTCAGTTACCCCTACGGACTTTCCTACAGGAGAATTATGCCTCGAGTGGTAAGACAGGATGATGTTCATGGCATATGGTGTTAAATATAGCAAGTAAAGCTCGTTGTTTAACATTATAGAGAGCACCTTTTGTAGTTTCAGTGCATAAAAATGTTTTTAAAAGTAATGTTTATCCATTTTCCAAACCACTTGTCTTATGGAGGGTCATGGAGATGCTTAGAAAAGGATTGTACAGTATACATGTATATGATCAAGAAGCCCATTTTTTCCTGTATGAGCAGGGCAGAGTGAATTGTCGTTCTATAGATGGCATGCAAGGAATATCATCAGGAGAGACCACTTGTCAGATCAACAAACCTCTATTCGCAGGAAACACTTCTGTGAGTTGAAATCTGTGTTAACAGACAGATACAGAGAAGTCTAAATGTCTGAGACCAAATCTGGGGTTTAAAATAAAAGTTTTATTGATAATGCATGATTGTAACTCAAGGGTTGCCAGAAGGCTTCTGCAGTGATGTATCAGAAAGAGCACACCCACCAGGTACAAATCAAACAAATTGATTGGCACATGTAAATGTAAATAATGAGAGAGGCGAACACAGGTCTACGCAGAAACCAAACGATAAAGATGGCTCTATATATAAGAAAATGCTGTGCAGTGCCAAGCTGCGAGAAAACAGTCTTTGAATTGCCTTCCTTCTGATTCCAATGATAGGAAAGAGTGGATGAACTTTATTTTTAATAGTTCCAGGCCACGTCAGTAAGAACTTGGTTGTTTGTTAACTTCACTTTAACGCAGATTCTTTTACAAACAAGGAACAATTCGATGTAGGGTTTTCAGAAAGATTAAAACTAAAAAACGATGCTGTGCCGACTATATTGAATCTGACAGTAATATCGTCCCACACAAGTGTGAATAAGTAAGGGATAATCTACATCCAGCTGGTTGCTATCGCAGAATAAAGCCTGACAGGCTTATCAGCAGCCCGACTTAATACACGGCTTCTTGCCACAAAATGAAAATGTGTCAAGATGAAAATGTTTCAAAATCTTACCAGTTTGTTTGTTATCTTATAATCCATTTACAGTGTACAAAACAACTGTGGCAAAATGACAGCAGCTGCATTGGTATTAAATGAGACAGGGAGTCCGCGATACCAGGATGACATAATGCATATGTAAATGCTAAAAGTAACATTAGCTAAGATTAGTAAATGCTGTAGAAGTATTGTTCGTTCTTAGCTCATATTAACTAATGTAGTTATTGTAAAGTGTTACTGGTCTAACATACACAAGTGTTAGCCAATCATAACAGTGGGCGTTCTTCTGAGTCTACAATCTGCCATGAGTGTTTTGATGAGAGGGGGTCAAAACAGGAAATAGTCTATTACTTCTAAATTATGATGATTTTTGACGTGAAAATCTTTAGAACATTATAAGGGAACCTTAGAGAACAGTACAAAATAATTTAAAAAAAGGCAGTTCATAACCCCCATAAGCTTCCTCGATTTATAATGCTTTTAACGTCTTACCCTCTTCTTCTAGGTTGTGTTTGACATTATTTACAGTATTAATAAAGAAAGTTATTTTGACCGAAAGGTGACATTCAGTGCGTCTGTTACTAGGTATGGTGTCAATCCATGTCTATCAAATCAATTATATCAGCATGAGAAGTAGCACAAACCAAAATGTTCTGTCATTTCCAGTGGCAATATGATTCACTCTGAAAACAGTGAACTGGTGAAAATGAGAAACATCAGTGTAAAACATGCTATCTATGTCATCATGTTGAGGTCAGTACTTCTGTTTGCTGTAGTATGTTTACAATGATATTTATTTAGTTATATGGACCTTTTGATACTTTGCTTTTCTGACTGGTTGTTTCTCCTAAAGACATACAGATCCCAGCATTTATATCAATTTCACCAGTGGGAAGAATAATCTTGAAAAACCAGTAAAACAGATATTGGAGGTAAAGGTCCTTCTTCTGTGTTCCTTTATTTTATCTCACATCAGTACTGAAATAACAGTTGTTGGTAACAATCGTTCTCCTTCTGTTTATGTCTTCAAGGTGAAGAATGGGTTTAGAGAGCTAAATATAACAGTTTTTATTAGAGTACCTGTAAAACTGGGAGCCGAAAACATCTGGACTGATAAAAACTTGCAGGTAAAAGTTTGTGCAAATCACACGAATCAAGGAGAAACAAACAAGAACCAAAAGCCTTTAGTGTCTATATGGTGCCATTATTGTATTCCATATGACTTTTGTAGTCCAAATTTGCACATTAAATACTTAAATTGTCTGGACTATACTTTTGTCTGGCTGAGGACATTGTTAAAAAGAATTTCCTTCTAGTTCAGGGGTGGCGAACGGTTCTGGAGAGCCGCAGCCCTGCAGAGTTTTGCTTCAACTCTAATGAAACACATCTGAACAAGCTAATCAAGGTCTGAAGGGTTACTAGGAAGCTACAGGCAGGTGAGTTTTTATTAGGGTTGGAGCTGAACTCTGCAGGGCTGTGGTTCACAGGACAGGAGTTCGCCACCCCTTTTCTAATTCCATGGAAGAAAGTAAGCCTAGTGAGTTTGGAATTACGTGTAGGCAAGAATATTTGAGGTTAACTATCATTGTAAGTGTTACAAAAAATATTTTGCTTTGTAAAAGATTCCAGATTGCTTCAGGGAAAGAGACGAGCAACCCACCTCCACTGCTTTTCTGAAAGTGCTTGAAAAGAAAAATGTCTTGGTGAATTACATTTGGTTTAATTTTTTATTAGAAATTAATTTTGAACAAATAATTGATTAAAATGTAAATTGTGTCAAAATAAACTTGTTTGATAGTTATAACATGGTTTTCTGTCAGAATTGCTCTGTGGCAGTGTGTGCAGTCTTCAGGTGTGATGTGAATCTGATGAGAAATGAAAGGAAGTTCTATAACATCTCAGGCAATGTGAGCTCTGGATGGATTGAGCAGGTATCTGAAGTTACAGGGTCTGAAATCTTTATTAGACAAGAGATATCTGCCATTCTAATATTTTCATCATTTATTTTCATAGATTGGGATTAGGTCTGCATCTTTTCAGTTGGTCAGTACAGCGTCTCTGGATTATGATGAAGACAAATATATTTACTTCTCCGATTCCCTCAGCTCTGTGCCACTTTGGGAGGTAATACGTGCAATTCACAAAAGATAATATAATTCTCCAGGTGTTAGTGACATTTACATTTTACTATCTGTGCATCCAAATCTGTGAGATTTTGCTTCTAATAGCATGAAATCTTTATTGTGTTGGTGTGTGTGAAGGTAAACACTCAGGTGGAGGTCTATGAGGAACCCAGCATCCTAAAGGAGGTCATTGTAGGAATTATTGGAGGACTGCTGATTATCTCACTCATCACAGCTGTACTCTATAAGGTGCCATATACCAGCCTTTTCATCATTCCCTAATAGTGTTAACATAATGTAAAATATTTTCTTTTCTTTTTCTTTTCTTTTTAGTCTGGCTTTTTCAAAAGAAAGGCCAAGCAGCTGATAAGGGATCCAACACAAGAAGCTAATGAAGTGGAAAATCTAAATGAAAATTAATGCAGAATTGACTAATTACTTTTATTTGTTTTTAACTTCTAGTTCTTCCATCAAAATTGACAGATGTTCATACAACAATTTCCTCCTTTTAAGGTGTACTACAGAAGATTTTTGTTTAATAAAAGTAACAAAAACTATGGTTCCCCAAACATTACACACAGAAAACATAAGCCAATATCTCATTGCCACAAATTAAGAATTTGTTTCCTGTTGGGAAATCATGGCCACCTTGTACTAATTTGTTACCTTGCTTTGAGTAAATGATTTTGATTAAATCAAAACGAGAAAACTAATTAGTTGCTTCATTTATTAAAACAAGGGAACAAATTAAGTTGTGAGTAGCATTCTAAATTGTGGCCATAAGAAATATATTTTTATCTGCACGTCACGTGTGGGGCTCTGTTGTAATCAATTACTGAGCATGTACTGTACATAAAAACTGTGTTCAAAACTCCTCTTTGTGTCCTTGTCTTACTTCGGTTCACATTGGTAAGCTTATAATAATGATTTATAATTTCAGTGTACTCTCTGTATAATAACAAAAACATTAATTTCAGTAAAAAAAAAAAAAAAAAAAAAAAAAATCCCCAAAAACTCTCAATTTCAACATTTTGAAAAATACAATCTTTTTCTTTCTTTCTTTTTTTTCAGAAATGTTTGTGTTTTAATTTTTCTGATAATCAAATGAAGGCATTAAACATTTATTTATTTTAAAAACTTGTTAATCATGCTACCAACCTGCTAAACATGCTAGCAACATGCTAGTAATTTGCTAATGATGGTAGCAACATGCTAGTAACACTCTAGCAACCACCCTGAGTACCTAGCAACTGCATAGCAACACCTTAGCAACCGCCCTAGGCAACCTAGCAATCGCATAGCAACACCCTATCAACCATCCCGGGTACCCTAGCAACCACATAGCAACCACCCCAGGTACCCTAGCAACCGCATACCAACACCCTACCAACCGCCCATTGCAACCGCATAGCAACACCCTACTCTATCTCTGACAAACTGTATTGGCTTCAAGACATTCAAACTTTAACCTTTTAAAACTACTTTAAACTATAGACTATTTCAGACTGAAATGTTTCTTGATGCTAGAAACATGTCAGCAACATGTTAGCAACATGCTAGTAACTTTCTAATCAAGCTAGAAACATGCTAAAAACCTGCTAGTAACATGTTAATCATGCTAGAAACAAGCTAGCAAAATGTTCGCATCTTGCTAATCATACTAGCAACATGTTAATAACATACTAATCATGCTAGTAACATGTTAATCATGCTAGAAACATGTTAGCAACATGCTAATAACTTGCTAATCATGATAGAAACGTGCTAAAAACATGTTAGCAACAATATCTACGTAATCCATTTGTAACGGAGTGAAGGATGCGTGAAGCGGGCGGATCCATCTGCAAAGCTTTATTGTAATGAGACAGAGACATGGTCATGAACAGGCAGGGTCAGACAATAGCAAACAGGTATATGAGGGCAAGAGAGGAGTAATCCGTAAAACAGGCGAGGGTCGATCAGCGGCGAATGTGATCCGAGGGACGAGGCAAACGGGTATCCCAGAAGGGCAGGCTAGAGTTCATTCAAGGGGCGAACAGAGTCCAAAACGACAAGGTAAAGGGTTAAATCCATGACAGGCGACAAGTCCAGGGCAGGCAGAAGGCAGACGATATAACGATAGACGATATAAGGTGAGGATACAAGACTCGAATGACTAGAAACATGAGCAAGGCTAAACTAGACTTAGAAACTCACAAAATGGCTCCGTACAGTTGCTAACACCAGACAAGTGCTAAACGCAATACACAATACTCCGCAAATGGCAAGAAGAAGTCCAAAGCTTATACAGAATGTCTGATTGGATGCATGTGATCAGCGCAATGGATGATGGGGAACGTAGTCCGGGGTGTGGTGCACTTCCAGTGGAGCGGCTTCCAGACACTCCAAACAACAAACAATCCAGGAGAGCAGTGGGGCGGGGGCGAGACAAGGTGAGGGTTGGAGGGCCAGGTCCATGCGGAGGACCTGGGGACTGGGGCAGGACTGGCAGAGCAGGGTGAGCTGGGGACAACCACACGAGGCCAAAGATCCCCACGGTGGAGCAGAAGACCACCAGAGCAGGACAAAGGACACCCACAGTGGAGCAGATGGAGCAGGTGGAACAGGAACCCTCCAGGGCAGCGCAGATGGAGCAGGAACCCTCCAGGGTGGAGCAGGCGAAGCAGGAGCCCACCAGGGCAGAGCAGGAGCCAACTAGGGCGGAGCAGGAGCCAACCAGGGCGGAGTGGGTGAAGCAGGAATCCACCAGGGCGGAGCAGATGGAGCAGATGCCCTCCAGGGCGGAGCAGATGGAGCAGAAGCCCTCCTGGGTAGAGCAGAGACCCACGGCAGAGACTGGGACCTGGAGAAAACAGAGACAGAAGAGACAAACAGAGCATCTACGGCATCAGGTATAGAGGCAAGGAATACTGTGGGCTTAGCAACAGTCTAACTGGGCATGACTGACAGGGTGGAAAGTTCAATGTTGGTTTTGTCGTGGGTGGTTGGGCTAACAGACAGTTCAAAAACAGAAACAGTACTTATGACTAGACAAGCGGACAGTTCAACATGAGATTCAGTGACTAAAACAGGACTGACAAATTCAACAGAGGCATTGTAACAGACAGGCTTAGATTCTTTGAAAGAAACTGGAGAGACAGACATAGTGAAAACAGACACATCAGTTAGGGCTACATGGATGGACAGTTCACACTCAGTCTCCACAGCTGGTTCAGATCCAGACTTGAGTTCATAAGTGGCCTCCGTGGCCGGGACAAGGCAAACAGGAAGTTCATACACAGGCTGCTTGGCCTCGACGGGACAGGCACAGCAATCATAGATGGCTTCCATGGCCATGACAGGGTGAGCAGAGAGTTCAACAATGGCCTCCTTAGCCGTGGCAGGACAGGCAGAGAGTTCATACATGGCCTCCATGGCCGGAACAGGACAAGACGATGATCCCCAGGCTGGATGTGTGTCGCTGGGCACTACTACCATGCAGGGAGCTAGAGCAGACGTCCCCGTTTCGTGAGGTTCCGCAGCCTCAGCTGCCACCTTCGCGGAAACTGCGGCAGGCATCATAGCCTCTGAGGATGCTGCAGCAGACTCTGCTGTTTCCAGAGGCTCTGCAGCATTAGCCGCCACCTCTGGAGACTCAGTGGTGGTATACGCGGCCCAGACACACCATAAAGCGATTCCCGTTATGGGAAGGGCTGCAGACGAGGGAATCAGCTCAGGAACAGGAGGGGTGAGGTGAGTAGGTTTGGGGGTACCGGCTGAGCGTGCAGACACCGCCGGTGCGGCCGCCATTTCACAAGCGGGTTTCAACACCGGAGCTTGTGGTTGATAAAACTTTGCGGCTGTCCCAACCACGATGTCACATTCCTCCTCTGTGACACCCACAGTGAAAGACAAGCCCACACACAGTTAAGCATAGTCCAAAAATTGAGCAAGCAATGAACGCGGACCCTCACGTCTAAGCTCAGATCTCAGAGGTTGATTAACACCATCACAGAAAATCTCGATGAAAATATAGTCTGGGAGATCTGAATAATTTGCAATGGCCAGAAACTCGCGAACATGTTGCTCCAGTGATCGCGGGCCTTGTTTAAGCCTGAATAATATTCTTGTTGTGACCATACCTGTACAATGTTTGTGCGAAAAGCTGCTGGATCCTTTTTTGGCAGAGTATTCTGTAATGGAGTGAAGGATGCGTGAAGCGGGCGGATCCATCTGCAAAGCTTTATTGTAACGAGACAGAGACATGGTAATGAACAGGCAGAGTCAGACAATGGCAAACAGGCATATGAGGGCAAGACACGAGAGTAATCGGTAAGATAGGTGAGGGTTGATCAGCGGCGAATGCAATCCGAGGGACGAGAAAAACAGGTAATCCAGAAGGGCAGGCTAGAGTTCATTCGACGGGTGAACAGAGTCCAAAACGACAAGGCAAAGGGTTAAATCCAAAAAGTTCAGGACAGGCAGAAGGCAGACAAGACAATATAACATAAGGCGAGGATATGAGACTCGAATGACTAGAAACATGAACAAGGTTAAACAAGGTTAAACATGAACAAGGTTAAACTAGACTTAGAAACTCACAAAATGGCTCTGTACAGTTGCTAACACCAGACAAGTACTAAACGCAATACACAATACACGCTGAATGGCAAAAGGAAGTCCGAGGCTTATACAGAGTGTCTGATTGGATGCATGTGATCAGCGCAATGGGTGATGGGGAACGTAGTCTGGGGTGTAGTGCAACAGTCTGTGTAATGTGAATGTCAATGGAATAATCGGGTGACATCTGGTGGTAAGCGGACCGAAGGTCACCGCCCATATTCGTGACATTAAATTTTCAAACTTCAGGCTTTTACAACTGCTTTAAACTTTCAAGCTGGGCTTTCTTAAGCCAACCTAAAGTTTGTGTTGACAAACTTTATCTAGTTTGTCTTGTGATTTTCCTCGTCCACAAATGGAAAGAAAATGGCCGTGTACTGGCCTGTGACCAGTGACACAGTAAACATTCATACATTCACATAAGTCCCGTAATAATTATTTATATAGCACTTCATTGTCACATGTTTGTTCTGTTTTGGCTTAGTTCCTGTTTACCCCTATTTGGTTCTGTTCCTTTTCTCATTAGTCAATTATCAATTGCTCCACACCTGTTTATGTTCTCACTGATTATGTTCCCTGTGTTTATAAGCCCAGTGTTTTCCTCGGTTTCCTTGTCTTGCGTTAAAGCTGTTTTGGGTAATTGTCTCCTGTGTTAGTTAGTGTTTTTGCTCTTGTATATATTAAAGACTCTATTTTGGATTACCCCTTCGCTGTGTGCTTCATCCTACATACCCACAATAGAACGCAAGACCTAGATTAGATAATTTTTTTGCCGTGTTTTTCCTTTTTGTTTTTCTTCCCACCCAGATAAACGTACCTGCTGTCCAGCTCCTTTTCCTGGAGCAAGGACATTGCTCCCTCGAGGACCACACTAGACTTTATCTGACTTAACTGGCTAATCTCACCACCTTCCCAGACCACTTGCTGTGTATTTTCTATCAAGTCGGCCTCAGTGAGCGGTTCCACACTAGCCTGCCTGTGGATGGTCCCCGAGGGAGTTTCGCCACATTTGTGGAGTGGGTGCTGGAGAGCAATGGACTATATTTCTCCGTCTGCCCCGCCGAGGAGCACATCTCCAGCCCCACTCCCAAACCAGAGACCAGCCAGCTGTCATCCTGTGACACAGAGCTATTGCTTGATCCCACCGCAGATGGAGAACCTGAGCCTGGTGTGACTGAGCCGATCATCACCCCATCTCAAGTCATCTGACCAGGTACGTGAGCCGGCAACATCGCCCGTCCCCGAGGGAGTTCTTGTGGAGATTGAGGGTTTGGATGTAAGCCCCGCCCACACTCCCACCGCTGAGGGTGAGTTGCAACTGGGCTCTGGACATTATTTTGAGGACCTACAAGACTGGTTTGAGGAGGTATTACCCAGCTCTCCTGAATCTCCACTGGTTCTGTCCAGCACTCCTGCGTCTCCTAAGCTCCCACCCAGACTCCCTCTCCTGCCTCCTCTTAAACCAGCCAGTTCCTCAGCCATATGTCTGCTGATGCCTGTCAGTACCTCAGCTCACCCTCAGTCAACGCCATCTGGATGCTCGGATCCACTTTGGGACTTCCAGTCCTCGGCTCCGCCCAGGCGTGAGGATCCCCTGTCTCTGCCTCCAGCCTCCGAGATCTGGACTTCATCTTGGTCCTCCGACCCTTCGGCTCCGCCTTGGCTCCTAGCTCCCTTGTCTCCACCGTGGCCTGTCATCCTGTCAGCTCCACTGGGCTCCCTCATTCCTCCGGCTCTGCCTTGATCAGTCATCAACCATCCACCACCTTGGGACTCCACTCCTCTGGCTTCGCCTCGTTACTCTGTCCCTCCGGCTCTGTTGGGCTCCTCCTTCCCTCCAGCTCTGCCTTCATCCTGTGTTGCTCCGGCTCCGCCGTAGTCTTCCATATCCCCACCTCCGCATCTGTCACCTGAGCCGTCAGCTCCTCCTTGGCTCTCCGGATCCTCTGTCGCCCTGGCTCTCCACCTGCTCTGCTGCACCTGGGTCTCCTCCTCCAGCAGTTCTATCTCCATCGGTCCCCAGGGTGTTGCCTGCCATCTCTTCACCAAGTAACATTTAACCCAGTGCAAGTGCAACCATGTACCACATAGCAAATATCTCTTCTTAAATACTTAACTTGGAGAACCTCTATTGTCATCTTTTTAATGTCTATTAAATAACTGAATAAATTGCAATGTATGTGATTCATGATTAAATTTAATAATTAATCTTGATCTTTTATTCTCTTAAATTTCATCATACTTGAGAATGTGCTCATTTCCTCTTTATCAAGTTGTTCCTCTTTAGTTTGATGCATCCACCCCTTTTAAGATCTGTGAACTACATCTAGTAATCACTTTAACATACGACTTGATGCATTCTTCATATCTACATTTGACAGGTTATGATGGACCAGAACTTTTGCATCATATTGTGCATATTTTGTGGTAAGTTTGCTCTTTTGTAAGCTTCTTGTGTTGCAAGTATTCAGCCTTTTTGTACTGTCTTGTAAGATTGTAATCAGTGGTGATGAGATAAACTTTGAATGCACTGCAATATTCATGCTGTACACAGAAATAAACGATTCATTGTCTTGTTGTAAGAATTAAATTTAACCCTCTTACAGTTTTTGTTTGACTGTAGAGTTACAGTTACTCTACATCCATTGTTGATCATAATGTGTAATTTTATATAACTTCAGAAGAAAAAAACCATGGCCAACTTTTTAAAGTAGTAGCATACATAATAGCATGGCCAGTCCTATGATATGGATGAAGATGAAAGATGTATAAATTTGGTTTCTAATTCGGTCTAATTCGGTTTCATATGAGCTGTCTGCTCTGACACACAAACATGCATCTGTGAGAATTGAACTGCAAAACATATAATTTATTTCATATTGTGATATATTTAGATGAAAGAACAACTGCATTTAAAAGGAAAGCAAACAGGCTAATGGTTTTGTTAGGCACAGCATGCAGCAGAGCATGTTTTTTTTTTTTAATTTGGTTACTAGACTTAGTTTTTTTTTAAGACTTTTTTTAAATATTATTTTATTTTGTGGTTACTTCTATTAATACTACACATTAATATGGCCAGCAGCTGCTAATACAGCATGTATTTTAGAATGACTGGGTTGATTAATAAGCAAGCAGGAATAGAAATATCCATTTTTTACATTTGCAAAAATGCAGTCTCTACTAACTAATTCAGTCTTTTTTTTATCATTTCTGAACACTTTAGTGTCTCAGTCTGTGATGGCTTTTAACATGGATCCTTCTACCTGGAAAATGTTCACTGCACCACAGAGTGTATTCTTTGGCTACAATGTTATACAGAAAGATCCATCAAGGTGAGCTTTTGTGCTCCATTGTACATAATGAAGAATTATACTGATTAACAAAATGTTTGTAACTAACAGTTTGACTTCAGAATCGTCATTGTTGAATTGTCTTTTACTGCAGCACCCCCTGTTGACAAATATTGAACTTACAGCAGTAGACGGAAAAAGAAATATCCGTAAATTGCTTCTCATCACAAAATGACAGCTCCTTAGACAAATATACTTACTTATGTGATATGACTTGAAAGAATAATAACTAAACTTTTAACAAAACATCAGTCAAGCATTTGTCATTACAATTATTTAACTGCTCCCGATTGAGATGGAGTGTCCCCAAACTGATATTTAAACTGATATTGATATTTATTACTCTTGATGACTCCGCCTCTGATGTGATACCCGCAATAGCCAACCTACCGGATGTTGTGTGCTTTTATAGCTGAAACTTGGCAGCCACAAACATGCCATGAAAGCAGAGTAATGAGAAAGAACACTACCCATATTCATTTTTTATACTTTGTTTTTCACTGTAAAACAGAATGCATGACAGGAAAGACAGATTAAAACATCGATTTTCCTACAAGTGTTTTTCTTCTCTTGTCAGGTTTGATTTAGTAAGTCTCTGTGAAATCATGTGTCACTGTGAAATCGTTGAAACTGTGACAAACTGTGGACAATGGTTGCATGTGCACGCAGCGCGCCCAGTGTAGTCGGTGTCATTAACAAATGACTCTTATGATCCGGTTCTTTTTGAGTCAAAAACACAAAGAGCAGCCCAGTTCACTAACAAATTTTTACATTTGTTTGTGAATCAGATAATTGCTGCTCCTCGGCTAACTCAGAAGTCCTCCGAGAAATATAATCCCGTCCAGATACTGTGGCAGATTCATCGCGTAATTGTTTGCTGATCTGATTCTCTGACCGCTCGCTCCTGATTTTAGTTGGCCCATTTTCCCAAACCATTAATTCAGTTCTGAAAACAAAGACACATTTCTCAAAATGTTTAACAATGAGTAAGTTAAACACCAAGTAGCAAAACTGATGACACCAATCAGAATCTCTGCATCCTAACAACGGAGAGAAGAGAGAGCTGAACGAATCATCTACATGGGTTTTATATATACACATACAGTATAATTACAGTTGTAGTGAATTTCGCTTTCGCCAACCTAGGGAGGTGAAATAGGGTAGTGATGGGTACAGATGACGTTATGATTCTTGGATCGCATGTCAGTTAATGTGTGATTATGAGTACATCACATAAGAAAGATTGGTGGGATCTCTAACTTGTAGAACCTCTTACTGTATTATCAACAGAAGGAAGACACAAGTTGTAATAAAATACATTTTATTAACAAAAGATAGACAAGAGTAAACAACAACTACTAAATGAATACCATGAATGGAAAAGGAATAAAGCGCATAAGATGCATAAAATGCAAGTGATTATGTTGGGTGTTGCTATGTCAGAGCTACATTATCTGGAAAGATAAACTGTTGCTACTCTGAAACAAATAAGGCGAAAAACCTTTTTATGCATCAGACAAATACGTGTAAGATTTGTTATCAACCGCAATCAGCTATATAATACCTAATGTAAATTAGAAAATCATATACTGATAATATACAACAATGCCAAGGTCTCTTGAAGAGGTTTGGAAGTGATATTTACATTCTTTGTGGTTGAGTGAGCAGTCCGGTGGTGGTGACTTCTTCCACTGGTTGCGCGGGTGGCAGTACAGTGGGGAAAGGAGCAGGAATCTGTTTAGACAGGCTTGAACTTGAAGCGCTATAGGATGCTGATCTCCTGGAGCACCAAAGGGTCCTAAGAACATGCAGATGTGGCCCTGGAGTAGGTGCTGAAGGTCCTTAGCTTGGAACACGCAAGCAAAAGTACCTGAAGTGCAGGTTTGCTCGCTGGAGCTTAACCTTGTTGCAAATGTCGGTGTGTCTTCTGCCTCTCTGGGCTAGAGACTCAGAACTTGGTCAATCCACTTTGTCTCCCTAGGATGGAGACTCAGGACGCTGCATCTGTTGTTGTCTCGCTGGACGAAGACTCTGAACGTAGATTATTTCTTTCCTCACAGGCTGGAGGCTCAAAACGTGGTCGTATCTGTTGCTGCCTCAAAAGCTGGAGACTTGGACTTGGTATCTGTTGTTATCTCACCCTTGCAAGTCGCAGAATTAGAATGGTGTAGCTGTTATTGCCTCTTCCCTTACGGCCCACCCTTCTTTCTTCCTGTGGAATTTATTTGCATAATCCAAACACAGGGTTAGAAAAGTGTCACTAAAGTTTTACCGGTGCATTTCTCATTTTCCAAACCATAACCAGAATGCATTTGGCAATGTTGCGAACACATTAAGTCCAAACATGATGGGAAAAGATTGAACTGTCATGCATGCATTCATTCGTCCATTAACTGCTGAGTTTGTGTAAGATGTTGCACTACACATAGCTGTCACAAAGAATACTTAATTCTCTGAATAAGTATAAAATCTGTGTGTTGCAGTGTGCCCATATTTTTTATGGTTTGAAAACGGTTATGAATGGATTTGGATTAATCTTTGTGATCTCCTTCTGTTTCACCCAATGCTGCTGCATCTGGAGTTCCTTTTTTATGGTCGGTCACAGGCCAAACCCTTAGGAATCAGTCTCAAGGTGGGTGAAGGGCACAATCTGCATTTTGACCAATAGGAAGTTCTGTCCTTCCCGGGCTTTGTACCAAAGGTCTTCTTCTTGCCCTCTAAAAGATGTCTGGCTGTTGTCCTGGCATCTTCATCTGATGGCGTTGGACAGTTTGCTTATGTTAGTTCACCAAGATCCAATCAAAATGTAGCAAACCTGTGTCCACCACTGTGGCCATAAACTGGGCCCTGAAATGTGCTGTCCACTACACAGTATAGTACGAGTACATTAGATGATGGAAATTTTACTATTCTATATGTACAGTAAACTGTAGCACGTTTTGCACCTTCAAACATGTGACTTTCAAATTTCATTTGTAAACATTTTTTATGTGTACTACATTTTTGCAGAACTGAGAAATAACTGCCTAGAGATATCCTGTAGCTAGTCTTGTGTCAAGAGACCAAAAAACTGCTACAGTTTTATATACAGGAACAAGGCTTAACTAGACTTAGAAACTAACAAAGTGGCTCCGCACAGTTGCTAAGACTAGACGAGTGCTAAATGCAACACAATTTTCTGCCCAGAAAAATGGTGTTGGCCTCGTATTTATAGAGTACATGATTGGATACAGCTGAGCATGAAGGTGTGGTGGAACATGGATAATGTAGTCTGTGGTGACATGTAACAGTCGGTTAATTGTGAATGTTATTGAATGGCAAAGGGACCTCTGGTGGCAAGTGGACAGAAGCTAACGGGCCAGATTCGTGACATAGCCCACCAGAGCAGGACAGACAGACCAGATGTCCACCAGGATAGAGCAGACAGCACAGAAGCCCTCCAGGGCTGGAGAAGATGGACCAGGAGCCCACCAGGGCGGAGTAGACAGGACACGT
Organism: Cirrhinus mrigala; assembly: GCA_036247105.1. Classification (NCBI taxonomy): domain Eukaryota; kingdom Metazoa; phylum Chordata; class Actinopteri; order Cypriniformes; family Cyprinidae; genus Cirrhinus; species Cirrhinus mrigala. Next base: position 32,714,233 of record CM070018.1, read on the forward strand.
GCCCTCCAGGGCGGAGCAGACGGAGCCCACCAGGGCGGAGCAGACAGGGCAGGAGCCCACCAGGGCAGAGCCGATGGAGCAGGAGCCCTCCATGGTGGAACAGACTCCCACGGCATGGACTGAGACGTGGGGAAAACAGAAACAGAAGAGGCAGACAGAGAGAGACAGGAAAAACAGTGGGCCTATTAACAGTCTCCATAGGTATGACAGACAGGGCTAAAAGTTCAGGGTCGTTCTTTTTGAGAATGGCTGGTTCAAGACAGGACATGAATTCAGAGATGGCCTTTTCAGCCGGTTCAGAGCAGGGCAAAGGTTCAGGGTGAACAGCGAGTTCGTACAAGGCCTCCTTGGCCGGGACAGGACGGACAGGGTGTTCACAGATGGCGTCCATAGCCGTGACAGGACAGGGAGAGAGTTCACTGACGGCCTCTTTAGCCGTGACAGGAAGCGCAGAGAGTTCAATGATGGCCTCCTTAGCCGTGACAGGATGGGCAGAGAGTTCAATGACGGGCTTGATAGCCGTGACAGGATAGGCAGAGAGTTCATACATGGTCTCCATGGCCGGAACAGGACAGACTGGGCGTTCACAGCTGACGTCCTTGCCTATGGCAGGCAGGGCTGAGAGTTCATAAACGGTCTCTGTGGCGGATTCAGGACCAGGCGGGAGTTCACAAACGGCCTCCAGAGTCGTGACAGGACAGGCTGAGAGTTTGTAAGTGGGTGCCGCCCCCTTAGGAACAGAGGTCTCTGGAGCAGATTCGTGGACAGACGAGGCCTCTGGAGCAGACTCATGGACAGACGAGGCCTCTGGAGCACATTGTGCAGCCCACATGCACCAAGTAGTGACCACCATTAGGGGAAGAGCAGCAGCGGGTGGCAGGATCTCTATAATGGTTGGGCTTGAAGGCTCTGATGTCACTGGGATGCCTGCAGCCTGCACTGACTTCAGTGGTGGGTCCATCACACTGGCCATCATGATAGGTTGAGACTTTGGGGTGTCAGACGAGACATGGCGTGGCTCTGGGAAATCAAACGAGACATGGCGTGGCTCTGAGAGGTCACACGAAACATGGCGTGGCTCTGGGAGGTCAGACGAGACGTGATGAGGCTTTGGAAGAACAGCCGAAACAGGGCTTGACTCAGGATCTACAGTTGTGATGGAATGACATTTTGGAAGCTCAGCTGTGACTTGGCTTGTGAAGATCAGCTGTGGTTTGACTTGACTTATGAAGATCAGCTGTGACTTGAGTTGGCTCAGAAACAACAGCTGTAACTTGACTTGACACACGAACAACAGCTTTGATTTTACTTGATTCACGAACAACAGATGTAACTTGACTTGACTTAGGAAGAGCAGCTCTGACTTGATTTGACTCAGGAAACACAGCTGTGACGTTACATGACTCAGGAACAACAGCAGTAACTTTGCATAACACCGGGATGGCAGCAGTGACATGGTGGAGTGTTGTTGTCTCCGCCATTATATGATCGTGCTCCGGTGCAGCTGCCATTTCACAAGCGGGTTGAATTACCGATCGGCACACCTGAATGTCCCAGAGCTTGCGGTAGACTAAACTTTGCGGCCACCATCACCACGTTGTCGCGTTCCCCCTCCGCGACACCCACAGTGAATGGCGAGCCCACACACAGCAAAGCAAAGTCCATAAACTTACAGAAAGATATATGCGGACCTTCGCAAATGAGCCGTGATTTCAGCGGCTGATTAACGTCCTCGCAGAAAAAGTCTATCACCACGCAGTCCGGCAGATCAGAATAATGTGCAGTGTCCAAATAATCCTGAATATAGCCCTCGAGCGATCGTGTACCCTGCTCGAGGGCTAATAACAGTCTTGCTATGTCCATACCTTGCCAGTATCAAGGCGAAAAGCTGCTGGATCCTTTTGTGGCCGAGTATTCTGTTACGGAGCAAGGGAGACGGGTGGATCCAAACACAAAGTTTTATTAGAGAAAGACTTAGTTAAAACAACAGGCAGGGTCGAACAGAGGCTGCTGTGAAACTAGAGGCTGCTGTGCACTCATCTTCACTGAAGTCTGAAAATATACAAGACTCAGTTCAATTAGAGATGCACTCAAACACTGGCGTCCAGTAAATATTAAGCAGGAAGCACATGTGTCTACATTAATAATTGGTGATGTTCAGATGTGAGTACAGTTAGTAAATATTGCTTGAGTGACTTGGAATTTTTAGTAGTAAAATGCATGCACTTCTATTTACTGAGGGAATTTTCTGCTGTCTTCATCAAAGCTGTTTACATTCCACCAAACGTAAATTTCGCGTCAGCGCTTACGATACTTTACAACATTATAAATGCACAAGAAAGCACACATCCAGAAGTTGTATTTATCATCGCAGGGGACTTCAACCACTGTAATTTACAGGAAGTGCTTTCAACATACAAGCAGTATGTCTATTTCCCTACAAGGGAGAAAAATACATTGGACCAAGTGTATAGTAATGTGATGGGAGCATATAAAGCTGTTCCTCACCCTCACTTCGGAAAATCCGACCACATATTGTGCATACAGACAGATCCTCAAGCAAACAAAGAAGATGATTATTGATCCAAGGAGGAGAAAGGAGCAGCATTCCGCATTGTATATCAGGAGGATGGAGGTGGAGCGAGTTAGCAGTTTCAGGTTTTTGGGTGTTCGCATTACCGAAGAACTAACCTGGTCTCATAATACTACAGAACTAGTTATGAAATCACATCAATGTTTGCACTTCTTGAAGAGGCTGAGGAAATTCAGAGTGTCAAAACAAATACTGAACAACTTCTACAGGTGTGCAGTTGAGAGTATTCACACCAGCTCTATCATCATTTGGTTTGGCAGTTGCACAGTGCAGGATGGGAAGGCACTGCAACGTGTGGTGAGATCGGCCAAAATCATCACTGGAACAGCCCTACCAGCACTGGACAGCATTTACCAGACCAGGGCCTGTGTTCACAAAACATTTTATCTTAACACTAAAAGATCTAAATAGCAGTAAAAGTTTTTAGCTAAGAGTTTTCTCTTACAACCTATTTACAAATCTTTTACTAAGGAATAAAGAGAAGTCTTAAGCTAAGAGTAAGGGGGCTGACCTTGTTGCTATGGATGATGTCAGCATGCTTACTAACTATGCAAACATTGATTGGCTGATAGGGGAGGGGTCTCTGTCAGAGATTTATTCATAGAAATATTGTAGAGTGCAATATTATGTTTTCACATCCAAATAAAGATGTTAAAATACAGGCTAAGTGACGCTAATTAAACAAGTATATGTTTAGTTTAAATGTCAGCCTCTTACATGTATGCTTATCCTAAACAATTAGTGAATATGCCTATAAACACCCTTTTAATTAACAGAATAGTATAATCATGGTTGACAGTAAACAGTAACATGCAAACATACAAGAAAACCAAACCGGACACAAGCAAAGCTGTTATTTCTTGCCCAACTGGTTAATAAAAACAAGGATATTATCAAAGGAAAATTTGGAGTTGGGATAACCTCCAAAAACCAAAGATGATACCTTTTTAAAAGCTCATAATCGTCAAGTGTTTCTAAAATGTTTGTGTTCTGAGGCAGATTGCCGGCAACGGCCATTTTAGGATAGTTTGTGGCTTGGTCTTAGTGACTTAGGAGTCTCCTTCACTACTCCTAACGTTTCACAGATTTAGGAGCTAGTTTTAGCGCTAAAACACTTTGTGAAATACTTTTAGAGCAAAAATGTAGGATTCCTAAATATAGGACTGACACGCCCATTATTTTAAAGATTTTCTCTGCAAGAAATCTGTAAGTTATGAGCTATTTTTAGCCTTGAGATGTTTTGTGAATATGGGCCCAGATCTATTAAGAGAGCTATTAACATCATTAGTGACACTTGTTACCCCCAGCCTTTTCACACTCCTACCTTCATGTAAACGGTACAGGAGTCTTAAAGCTAGAACATTAAGAGACCGTTTTTACCTTCAGGCCATTAGGCTAGTAAATGGCTGTCATCCATTGCCTCTCCCCCTATAACAGTAGATTGGACTGTGAGTATAATACACACAATATAGTCTTTTCCCAACCTACCTCATTTGGACTTTGTACATGTATATTTGTTTGCACTGCACTGTTCACTTTACACCAATATCGCTTTAAATGCATGTATATACTTGATGCTTATATTCTGCAAATTGATTTTATATATATATATATATATATATATATATATATATATATTGTCACGGGGGCGGAGCAAAGCGACAGACACAGGGGGCGTGACGTCAGGCCTCGGAGAGGCTTTTATTAAACAATAAAACAAAGTGTCCAAAAAGGGGGGGAAAAAGTGTCCAAAACAAAAGGGGGATCTGGTGTCCTCGAAGTGACGGGGTTCCGTGAAGGAGGGGTAGTGTTCCAAAAGGGAAGGGTCCAGGTAAGGGGCGGAGTCCGGCGGCCGCACGCGCTCCCCGCTCAGGTCCGGGGTGCGAGGGGCGGCGGCTTCTCTAGCGGCATCGTCCTCCTCCACCTCTGCGGCACTTCTGGGGGATGAAACGGCCCGGCAACCTGGCCCGTCAGCCGTCACGGGTGCGGTCCTCATCCGGACCCACGGGGTCCGGCAGCTCGTCCTTCGGCGGCGCTGGTTCCCTCTTCACCCCTTCCTGGACCCACGAGGACACCAGCGTGCATGCACGGGGAAGAGACCGGTCTCCTGAGGAGAGGCGCGCTCGGCATTTTAACAGCGGCGGTGATGAGGCTTCATTCACATCAGGTGTGCCTCATCACACGCCGCCAGACCTGGATGTTTCGGCGCCCCTCCTCCTCCCACACGCCCACTCCCGTCGGGAGCCTGGTGAAGGGCGGCGATTACCGACGGGGTGAAGCTGATAGTTAGGGGGGAGGCAGCCGACTCGTCACAATATATATACACACACTATGTATATACTCTTATATTTTAATATATATGCATATCCATACATGCAGGATTTATTGCATTTATTTATGTATTTGTGATGTGGATTGGTGGATTTATTCGTATGTCTTTGGCTGCTGGTAGCTGCAGTAAGAACTTCATTGTACAGTGGCCGGTGTTTCCTGTACATATGACAATAGATTCTTGAGCTTGAACTTGAACTTATTGTACTTTTTCCCTTTTATTACATTATGATGTTTCTCCTTGTCTTGTGCTGAGTTGTGGTGTTGTGTGGTCTTGAATGGTGTCTTTTTTGGTCTTGTATGTTTGTGGTGTGTGTTCCCTCCAATCCTGCTCTACCAGCCTGAGACTCCCTGCCTGTTGGCTTTCCAGGTCAGTCTGCCAACTAAGCCTGGTGCTGAGAACCTAATCTCTGATACTGGCCTGATTTGAGTCCTGTCACTCTGATTGCACACTGTTCTCCAGACTGTCTATCTCTGGAGGCATAATTCTCATCCTGCTGGTTGGAGCTGTCTCAAGATTGTTCACCCCAGTGCACCCAACCTTGTGTTTTCAATAAACTTCCTGCTGATCTTGATACAACTGTATAGGTCAGACCATAAATCCCCCAAAACTATGCTTTGGGGCTTGCTTTGGTGTTGCCACCCCTCATAGACCCCATGTCACCCCGAAAAATTATTTTCTAGATTCGCCCCGGCAGCAAGATAAGATCCAAACGGCAAACCATGTCACATTAAATAGTCAACTTATTACATACAGGTTGTGGTATGTATTGTTTTATTATTATTGTGCTGAATCGGTGAATTAAAAAGCTTTAATTGCGACTCATGTCTAGCCTTAAAGCACATGCATTTTTCACAAATATTTTTTGTCTGATCCATTGATTTTCTGGTGACAGCCCTGCTACTCATACTACTTTTGCTGTATTTCTGCTGTATGCAGTAGATTTGGCACATTATCTGTAAGCGTGGAATACTCATAATCTATTACCTTTCCTAAAATAAGAATTATACCACAATTGTATATGACATTATTGTTGTATGGCTTATAGCGGTTTCTCTTAACTCTTATTTTTTACACATTAGGAAATCCATCAAGTGATATATTTGTTTAGTTGATTCTAACACATATTCTTACTGCTTTTCTTATAGTCTGGTCGTGAGCGATCCTTTAATTCAAACCAGTCAAGATCAAAGAGGATGGATTTATAGCTGTTCGGTCACAGAAGGAGGCTGCTCATCACTTAACATTAATGGTATTTGGGGTTTTGTACTCCAGTGCTAACTGAGATATTATTTGTCATTTTCCATAACTAGGGGTCTATATATATATATATATATATATATATATATATATATATATATATATATACTGTATGAATAGAGCCTAAAACATTTGAGATTTTTTTTAATCTTCTTTTTTCAAATGAAGGGAGGTGTTTAACCTTCAGAAAAAGCCTTTAGAGCTAAAAAAGATTAGGTCTTCTCACCACTGTGTAGAAAGGATCTAAACGATGCCAGTGCATTAATACTGTAAATATATGGGGATGTGTTGCATTTATTATAATAGAAGGGAAAATAAACTACATTCATTCTTATTAGTTAATAATTAAAAAGGTCTTGCTTAATTTCAACAGATTTGCAATGCATGCTTGAAATGTGTGTGTGTGGTTTTTTTAAACAAAAATGAACAAACTGTCTGTATGTTAATGAAGTGCCCTCAGAAGCTGTCAACATGTCTCTCGGACTTTCCATTGTTCAAGATCCACAATCTTCAAAACTGGCTGTAAGTTACTATTTCAATTATTTCACACGTACGAAACAAACAAACAAACACACAAACAAACAAACATTCTTAATTTGAAAAAGAAATTAGAAATATTAAAACACGCAATATGAGAAGATTGTTTTATGTTCAGTATTAAACAACTTGCATTACTTGGGACTGGGATGAAAAAACAACAACAACCATGTTTTGTCTAAAAATAAGTGCATTTTGATTTTATTTATTTATTTATTCTATTGAAGCATGCATGTTTATTTTATTATCCTGTCCCAACAACTAAGATTTTGATATAGATATTGAATAGGATATTAAAGTAACATTTTTGTTTAAATTCTAGATTTGTGGTCCAACCATTCCAAAGAAATGTGTAACAGCTACCAACTACAGAGGCATGTGCTTTATTCATGAAAACAATAAGTTTAAACCACCAATACCGAGCCCTAAATACAGAGGTAAATATGATGATCGTTGGATGGAATTTTTGGATTAAGTTAAAAGTAGTTTTTTTCTCCAATGTAACTACAGTTTTAACTACATATGTACACATTTCTGCATCTCTTGATTTCCAGACTGTCTTGGTCTGATTGACATAGCCTTTCTATTAGATGGGTCGGGGAGTGTAAGGGCTGATAATTTTGTGAGAATGAAGACTTTTGTGGCAAATGTGATCAAGCGTTTTACTGAGCGGGATGCACAGGTAGGAATAGCCCTCAATACCACTACTGAATTTCAAAACTAATTAGACCTAATGTGTGTGTGAGTGTGTGTGTGTGTGTGTGTGTGTGTGTGTGTGTTTAACATAAAAAAGGAAAACATGCTTACATTTTTATCAGAAAAGAGTGACATTGCTGACCACATACTGACAGTTTATCTGTTGTTGGTTTACAGTTTGCCATTGCACAGTATTCCAGTGATTGTGTTATTCACTTTAAATTCACTCAACTCAAAATTCAAGATGCATGGGAATCTCAGGTGACAGGTATACAGTACCAGTATGGAGGTAGCACTCAAACTTGGACAGCCATCATAAAAGTTGTGTAAGACTTGTTTGTTACTCCAATAATGAAAACAAAACAAAACAAAACAAACAACAACAACAAAAAACCTTTAAGTAAGATTAAGTAGATTTACTGTTGCCCATTTCATATTTTATGTAGCTCATATGTGCAGACACATGACAGACATCAAAAAATGAGTATTGCTATTAGGTTAAGGTGTTTTGAGGGTGTACCTCAATCATCCTAGTTCAATAGTCAGGCCACTGATCAGGAAGTCAGGCATTGTAAGGCCTGTTTCAATCACAAAATCTTTCTAGTGCACTGAATGTGATCCCTAAAATTCCACAAATCACTACAAAATCCAAGGAGCATCCTTGTAGACCCCCTTTAAGTCTACGGCTCTTTATCACCCATTTTACTGACTGTCCAGCAAAAACAGGATGCCTGATTTGTTTCAATTTATTTATAAATCTTTTTTTCATATACCAAGGGAAGACGTATTTGGAGGTGCAAGACCATCAGCAAAAAAAATATTGCTTGTTATTACTGATGGACAGTCACATGACAGCTCATCAATGGGAAAGGCAACATCAGATGCAAATGCGAAGAACATAAGACGATTTGCAATCGGAGTAGGTTTGGTCTGCTAACCATACTATGCCATTAAAATCTCTGACATCAGAACCTTAAATGCTAAATAAAGTGCAGTCAAATGTTGCAAAAAGCTAGGTTTAAATCTAAATTAGAGATAAAAAAAGTATAAGCATTTTAATTATATATTTTTTATAATAATACATTTAAAAGAATAAGCACGAATTATAATAGTTTAAAATCAATAAATGCATAATAATTAAAAGTATATTAATGATAAGATGTTTTTTTTATTCCGCCCCCCACCCCAGGTTGGCAGTGCTTTTAGTAGTTACAGTGCAAAACAGGAGCTGAATGCAATAGCTTCTGTTCCAGATATTGATCACGTATTCAGAGTGACAGACTTTGATGCACTGAATAATATTCTTCAAAAGCTGGAAGAGAACATTATTGCCATTGAAGGTATGTTAGCAACTCAAAAGACAAGGGAATGGAAAAGAAAATATGGTATACAAATTATATATATTCAACATCAAGTTTTTGTTTCTAACTTCTGTTGCTTTGCTGCAGGAACTCAGACTTCAGGTGATTCCTCTAGAATGGAGTTTGCACAGGATGGATTTAGCACAGCTTTCACATCCACTGTAAATAAATATACACATATACAGAATCCCTAACATTAAATTCCTCAGACCAAGTGAATGGTGATAGTACAATTATAATTTTGATACCATGCAAAAAAAATAGCATGCCAGAAAAATATTATTCACTGAAATAATGATCAAGTCCTAGACTCTTAAGTATTTGCTTATTTAAATCAAAGTGGTGACTTTTTTTCTTTATTTTTATTGCTGGAGATAATTCATGGAAAGTGTGTTATGTTTGTTTAATTCAAAACATCAATATTTGGCCAAATGGGACTAGTTTGCAACCATGTTAACAAATCATTTTAATGCAGTGTTTTTCATCTTCCCTTTGTCTTTTCTGTTCTGCACCCCAGAACATTTTTCCTTCCTCTAATAATTTTGGTCACGTGACCAAATGACATGTTGAAGTGTGAGCAGTTGATATGTGCTCACTTAATAATACAACACAGTATTGAACTTTTTTAAAATGCTACAGAAAAGCCAAAAATACCTTCCCTTTCATTATTTTTTAGAAAATAATATTTTGATTATTTATAATATTTTATTAAAGAAGATTTTCACAGAATGATTTTGGCTAAATTATTTTGTTTTGTTTTGTTTAGGGCAGTGTTTTATTGAGTGCTGTGGGAGCTTTCCAGTGGAAAGGTGGATATGAGGAATATTTTCCTAGTGGCTCCTTTCAAACAGGCAATGAGCATGAAAGCTATCTAGGTAAGGCTTTGTTTTTGCAACAAACTAAAATATAGAGGACATGTAAAAGTCAGTTAAAGTCAGGTCTTCTATACAGCAAATACAACTATGCATACTATTGAACTATTGCATTTTGTATGAAGGTTATTCGATGGCTGTTGCAACAGTGTCAAGGATCAGCTATGCTATTCTAGGAGCTCCAAGATACAAGCATCAAGGACAAGTCATTGTATCACAAATCAGAACCAGTCAAGATAAAGTTCTGGAGTTTCCCAGGGTTGTTCACTACTTTTTGCTGTCAAAACTATGCATAAAAACACTGTTTGATTTTCACTATGCAATAATTATTTAATAAGTCAAGATATTGCAGTGCTGCTGCAAGTTTGATTTTAACATTGGTGGAGGCCTAAAAGCATATTTATAGATATGGTAGCCATATGTATGGTATGGTAGTTTTTTTTTTTTATTTTTTTATTCTGATATTTTATCAAAATTATTGATAGGAATTACTGATAAACTCTTGAAAGAAAGGCTAGAGAGAGATCTCAAGTCTTTGACATTAGGATTCAGACATGGTTTTAAGAAGATGTGGGATGGGTTCAGTGAAAGCAGTACAGAATCAAATCAGAAAATAAATAACGCTAATATTAATGTTCAACTTCCTATTTTCTCAGCCTCAGATTGGCTCGTATTTTGGAGCTGAGGTTTGTGTGGTGGATTTGAACAGTGACTCCAGTACAGACCTCCTGTTGGTATCGGCACCAATGTACATGGAGCCTGACCGGGAGGGCAAAGTGTTTGTTTACACCTTTACAAGTCAGGTAAGTGATGGGGATATGATTTTTTTAGAACAATTTGTAAATTAATTCTAATTTAAATAAAAAGAATTTTGATTGAATATTTGATTTTTTTTTTCTTTACTCTCTCTTTTCTGTCTTCATAGTTCATTTTTTCTGATGTGGTGCTGGTGGGAATGGCAGGTCAGAGGGGTCGGTTTGGCTCTTCTGTGGCCAGTCCAGCAGATCTGAATGGTGATGGTTTAAGGGATGTGCTGATTGGAGCGCCTTTAGAGGAGGATGGACAGGGCAGCATTTACATCTTCAATGGAGGAAGAGATCAAATAAATCCCACATATTCACAGGTGAAAAAGATGTGGTTGGTGGCACTTTAAGAGCGTAGTAGTTTAAAGCACCTTCCTTGCATCACTTTACTTTTACTTGGCTCACTTCATAAACTCATTTTAATACTTTCATTGTCTGATTCATTCCCTGTGTGTGATGACAGAGGATTGCTGGATCATCTGTGCAACCAGGTTTGCAGTTTTTTGGGATTTCGTTGAGTAAGTTCTCTCTAGACCAGAGTAAGGACAGCCTTCCTGATATTGCTGTTGGGTCCAAGGGAGCAGTTCAACTTCTCAGGTCTGTTAAAAGAAAACAAAATGTATACAAATACAGAGTTTCAGCCATAAGCACTCACATATGTGTTATACGTGGATCATTCAGGTCCAGACCCATCATGCGCTTGAACACCAGAGTAACTTACAGCACATCCAAAATACCAACTGGTGTAGCAGACTGCACGAAGCCACTGCAAAATATCCTGACTGTGTGCTTCACCATGAGCGGATACAAACATAGCCTAACAGGTTTATTCATAAACTAATTACACACTAAAACTTTTTTAGTTTTTGTGTACAGAACTCTCGAAATCCGGTATTGTTGTTTTAATTTCTTGAAATCAACAATGTTTTCTAGATCTGGCCGCAAATATTAATTACACCATAATGCTGGATGCCAAGCGACAGAAATATCGAGCATATTTCACACTCAAAAACCGCCTCCACAATGATGTAATGAACATAAGATTGCAGGAGACTTGCAGAAATCATACTTTCTTTATAGAGGTAAGCTTCAAATGTCATTTTGTTGTCTAGCTTTTCTGATTAAACTTCTGATCTGATGATGAGTGAAGGCTAAAATCTGAAGACTTGAGAGAGCCATTCTCGTTTCTTATACCTGAAGCTCAAACTTTGTTAATTACGCCTTACTTTTTCCACAACTGAAAGAAAATTAGCAGGATGCAAAACAGGATATTTCAGGGAATTACTAAATTCTTCACTATTTCTTGTTTCTACCAGGCTTGTCCAGAAGATGCTCTGAACCCACTGTCCAATGAGTTAACATTTACATTTGAGGGTCTTCCATCTACATCTAGTACAATGCAAAACTTAAGGCCAGTACTGCTGCCAGAGATAAAGACCACCACGGACCACAATGTAAGAGTACAGTAGGTTATATAGATTATATTTCAACTGTGTAAAGCATAATCATTTTATAATGATTTTAATTAATATAATAGGCTACTTAATAAATCATTAGAGCATCAGTGTTGCTATTCATCATTAAAAACTGTTTGAGCGGACAACTCGGAGATGTAGTCTCCCACTTCGTTGTTTTTGTTGTTATTTTTGCCGTTTTTGCTTTTATTTTGATAGGACAGTATAAGTGAATTGGGGGGAGGGGTGTGGGATTGGAAGGGTCCACGGGCCCAAACTCAAACTCAGGACACTTGTAACACAAGGGCGTTATATATCAATGGACTGCCCAGGAGCCTACTGGGACAGGCATTCACCCATGTTATGAATATGCACGAGGCGCAATTATCATAATGGAGTCATGTTGAATAGAGTAAGAACCGCTTGCTAGTAAGAACCGCTATTGTAGAGCTCTACAATTACATTTTTACTAGTAAGACTTACAGTTAGAGAGCTCTCTAATACAATTCTTACTAGTAACAATTCAATTAGAGAGCTCTGTAACTGAATTAGAGAGCTCTTCAGTTGCATTCTTACTAGTAAAAATTCGAGCTCTCCTAACCCTAAGCTCTTTAATTCAAATTTAACTAGTAAGAACTAAAGTTAGAGAGCTCTTTAATGCTATTTGTATTAGTGACAATTTAAATAGAGAGCTCTACAATTGAATTCTTACTAGTAAGAATTACAACTAGAAAGCTATTTAATGCAATTATTACTAGTAACAACTGAATTAGAGAGCTCTTTAATTCAGTTAGAAATCTCTAATTCAGTTTTTACTAGTTAGAATTCCATTTAGAGAGCTCTCTAATTCAATTGTTACTAGTAACAACTGATTTAGAGAGACCTTTAATTCATTTACACAGCTCTGCAATTAAACATATCTTTAATGTATTTTTTTCCTAGTAAAAATTTAATTATAGAGCTCTGTAATTGCATTTTTATTAGTAAGAATTAAATTAGAGAGCTCTCTATTCAGAAATGTTACTAGTAAAAATGTAATTAAAGAGTTCTCTAATTGGAATTATTACTAGTAAAAATTGATTTAGAGAGCTCTCTAATTGAAATTCTTACTAGTAAAAATGCTGTTGTAGAGCTCTGTAATTAAAAATGAATGGAAGTCAGTAGAGACATATGACTGGTCAAAATTCATTTGTAGAGCTCTTTAATTGGAATTGTTACTGGTAAGAATTGAATTAGAGAGCTCTGTAATTATAATTGTTACTAGTAAGAATAGAATGAGAGAGCTCTATAATTGGCATTGTTACTGGTAAGAATTTAATTGTAGAGCCCTCTAATTGAACTGTTACTAGTAAAAATGCAATTATGATGAGCAATGCTGGGAGCATTTTAAGCTAAAATTGCTTGCCATACTCTTGTCTCTTTAAATATGTTCTGGTGGCCACCGTAGCCAAAAGAATCAACAATGCAGAAATGCACAGCAGTTTCAAAATGTCAACCTCATCACATACAAGAGATTCTTAATTTTTTTCTGTGCCCTCACTTTGTTTTACAGCTAGATTTTGAGATAAACTGTGGAACTGATAATTTATGTGTTGATGACCTCAGAATGGATTTCAATTTCTCAGGGTGAGCAAATCGCTTGCTCTATTTCAAAAGTGTAATATTGATAGAGATGAATAATTCCAAACTATCTTGACATCTCTCTTTTGTTTCTGTGATCCAGATCTGCAAACATAGAGGTTGGGATCATGCAGGAGATCAATGTGACAGTGTTTGTAGAGAACAGAGAAGAAAACTCATACAACACACTCTTCATCCTCAGCTACCCCTTTGGACTTTCCTTCAGGAGAATCACATCTAAACAGGTAAAACCAGACACAAAGGTACAAATGCTGAAACTATAGAATTTATTAATGATAAAGATCATATATCTAAGGCAAATTAACAACTAAACAATGAAGATGCAATAAAATGTGTGTTGAAATATATGATAAATGTTCTGTATGAACAGGGCAGAGTGGAGTGTGTATCTCTGGATGGTGTGCAAGGAGTTAAACTAGGAGAAACCAAGTGCTACATCAGTAAACCCATCCTCAAAGCCAACTCTCAGGTCAACAATAACACCCATGCCTTGCATGTTTGCTCATGTTTAGGGCTGCGTGATAATGGTTAAACTCAGTGCTTCTCAGATTTGTCCTTGGAAACCCCCACCACTACACATTTTGTATGTCTCCCTCATTGGACACTCAATTAAAGTCTTGCAGATTATACTAATAAGCTGATGAGTCGAATCAGGTGGGTTTGATGAGTGAGACATACAAAACTTGCAGTGGTTGGGGGTCCCCAGGACAGGTTTGAGAAGCACTGGTTAAACTGATAATCATGATCCTTTTGCTCAAAAATTATAATTGCGATTAATTAAGAAGTTTCTCCTTACATTTCCTCAGATTTATTGCATGTTCATGTAAGCACAAATCAAGAGGACATCAGCTCATACACTGGGTTTACTTCACCCAAGTGTACTTCCCTGAATTATTATATTCATCATAAACATTAATGCACTTCTTACATTATGAAAACTGGTAGAACTTTAACAAGCTTATATCAAAAGCTGAAACTATATAAAAAAAGCTTGTTTCTGCCATGACCATAAAAATATACATATCTGCCATAAAAAAAAAATAAAATGAATAAACAATAAAAAAAATAAATCAATAAATAAATTAAAGGTAATTGGGAGTTTTTTCTTACAGTTCTGACTTTTTCTTGAAATTGTGAGTTTATATCACAGCCTTTTTATATCTCAGACTTTTTCTCAGAATTTTGAGTTTACTAATATATTGAATAATGTAATATATTGAAATGACCAAAATACAGTGTATAAAAAAAATACCATGTAACTCCGGTATTTGAGCAATGACTCATCTGAGCGCCTCTGATTGGCCACTCAATGGAATCGTGTGTGATTGATTATATTGCGCAACACTGTAAAAATGCATAAAAAGAAATATGGTGCAACACGAGCAGATCTCAATTTAATGCCGCAAACAACACTTTATTCATTTTTACTTTCTTAGCAACAGATACAACAGATTTAATTTAATTGTGCAGGAGCTTTTTTGCCCCAGGTGTCCAGGGGAGGACTTACACACGCTATGCAAGCAGCCTTTAAACGCTTGATGTCTGGCAACCCTGAAAGCTAGTGGAGGCTTGTTGCTAATACAAGATAACGTAAATGTCAAAAATAAAATAAAAATAATATATGTATTTATTTATATTCATACTTGATTAATTAAAAAAAATAAATAAATAAACATTTTCAGAATAAAATGACCAGGCCTGTATTGCAACAATTATGGTTAATTAATCAAGAGAAACCGTGATCATGATTAACTGTTTTCTGCTGTTGTCTTATCCAGAGCAACTTTATTTTTATGTTGTGTTGACATATGACTTACATATGGCTTATCTTTGAAATAGTCCAACATACAATCTTGTTTTTCTTATTCTGGCATTTTTGTCCACATTCTAGGTTGTGTTTGAGATTACATACAGTATTAATAAAGAAAGTACACTGGGCCAAAATGTGACCTTTAAGGCTGAGGTGACGAGGTATGACATTAATTTTAACTGATACATTTTAACTGATAAATGCTGCTGATAAACAAAATCTCCATCTCTCACAGTGGGAATGACAAACACTCGAGCAGCAGTGAGTTTTTTAAAGAGAAGGACATTGGTGTCAAATATGCCATCTATATTGCCTTGATAAGGTTAGTGTTCTGCTTCATGTTTCTGTATAAATAATTAGCAATACTACATGTTTCTTTATCCTATACTGTAAAATTGTAATTTTTTTATTTATTTATTTTTTTTTGAAAAAAAAAAAAGGCATGAAAATTCCACCATCCACATTAATTTTACTTCAGGGAAAAAGGATCTTATGAAACCAGTCCAGCAGATAATAAAGGTATCAATTCAGATTTTGTAACTTGAAATACACTGAAAACAATTTTCATTTGAGTTTCAGTTTTATTAGACATAAAAAAGTGACAATACAGCTGCAGAAAACATCTGTTCAAGATTAACTCAATAGTAACAAGACTTATTTGCATTGCGGTCCTTGATATTAGAAGAATGACAGGCACATTTGGCATACATTTCATACTAATTACAAAAACAAATATAATTTTCATTCTCAAACACATGCCACACAGACACTCTTCACAACAGTACAATAATCCTAATTTGTCAAAATTGAAGACAGCCTATCTAAAAACGTTCTCTTCACTCCTTTACTAAAAACCTTACAATCCATTATGTCCATGTCATGCCCAAGGACCTTTTTGTTGTTGTTCTGCTCCCCATGTGCTCTCCACGTCCTAGTTTCTCCCTTGTGTTTCCTTATGCCCATATTTGGTTTTCTTATTCCTGTTCTGATTATGTTCCATTGATTTCAGCTGTGGTCCTTTGATTAGTCTCGTTTAATCCTGTCTTTAAGCTCTGTTCTGTTTAGTTTGCTTTGTCCGATGTTACTGTATGTCATTTGAGTTACGTGTTCTTTTCTGCATTGTATACTGTTTTGTTTTTGTTTCTTTTTGTTTATTAAATTCTCTTCATTATTTCGCACGTCTCCTCGTTTCCCTGCTCCTGTGAGAATCGTGATAGTCCAAAGGCAACTTATTCCACTCCTGTGCACCTAAATACACAAAGGCCCTTTGCCCATACAATGTCTTTAAAAAATTAAGATCCATAACACTCTGTCTAGAAAAATGACTTAATTTAATTTAACCTGAGAAAAATAAGAAATAAAATACACAGGAGCTCCAGTATTAATTATTCTATGTACCATTTTTAAGATTCAGAAGTGCCAATCTTTTTCAATAGTTAATCATCAAACAACTGAAATTGTCTATTTTCCACATGACTAAAACATTGTAATGCTAAAAGTAATCTCACTACTTTGTTTTGTGATTTTATAATTTTGCCATCCACATACTGGATAAATCAATCATCCAAGAGCTTCTTGCATGCTAAAAATGTCATTGAACAAGTACTATAGCAAGCACCCTTAAGCTTTCACTTTCTAAATGTCTTACACTATATTTGATTCTAGCATTAACGTTCCTGCAACACTTTCCAAGCCATTTTTACTCCACTTATATTATTATCCAAAACACAGCCAAGACAATTAACCAATGTTCTGTTTGCTAGGACATACCCAACTTTGACTAAGTACACTGAAAAAGAGCTAGTAAATTTCACAGACATTTAAACATTAAATTAAATGTGAACATTTGAAGCAGAAAAACTGAAATAGTATTTTCTTGTAAAATAATATTTGTTTTATTTACAACTTCAGAAAATCATTCAGTGTTATTTTAATTATCATTGATATACTATTGTAGGTTTAGTTAATATTTTGAATTATTTTTTTTATTCATTATTTTATTCATTTATTTTATTTCTGTTAATGTTTATTTTCCAGTAATGATTTATGGTTTTAGTCCTAGTTTTAGTTTTCAATAATGATAATGACCCTGAGTATCTTTTATTTCATTTTTAAGATTTACAACGGAATAACACCCTATGGGAAAATGTCTGCTTTTCAAAACCCTTTCTTATTTTTACCCTTTCAGATTGAAAATGACCTTAGAGAATTAACTTTCAAGGTTTTCATCAAAGTACCAGTAAAAGTTGGAGATACTGACATCTGGACTAATTCAAGTCTGCAAGTGTGTGAATTTATTTCTTATATTACAAGTAATTTACAGATTCTTTTAATTCAATAATTTCTGTATTTTATGGAGAAATACAACAGCATCCCATCTTTCATCCATTATTGTAAGCCTATGTTGTAAACAGTGGTGTCTTTTAATTTCTTATTTATCTATTTATTTATTCATTTAAAAGATTTTTGGCTGCAAGAGGGAGAACATGCAGAAGCCTGTTATCACCAATTTTCTAGATATTATTAAAAGTCAACGCATAGTGGTAAGCACACTTTTTGAGTTTTATTTTTTCCACATTTGATTTCTTCACTTACCTATTAATTCACTATTCCAAATTATTATGAAAGTGACATATCAGTAGAATTTTTGTTATTGTTGCTGCTCAACGGTTGCATTTTGATAGTTTTACAACTGTTTACATTTTCAAAACTTAGCCTCTTTTTTCAAAACTATACACACAAATTGTCTCAGTTACATATGGTAACCCTCGTTCCCCGATAGAGGGAGCGGAGATATTGTGTCAAGTGTCACTAACTTCCAGGTATAAATAGGGCAGCGCGGGAAGCATCTCAACCCACTCAGAGGCAGTCTGGACTTGTGGCATGAAGAAGACAACGTCTCCGTTCCCTCCATCGGGGAACGAGGGTTACCATACATAACCGAGACGTTCCCCTTCTGTCCTACACTCCGCATTGTGTCAAGTGTATGACACTAGGGGTCCCCTTGTAACACGCCACAACTCAGACCGTGTCACGAGTGCTCGGGGTGCAGATAATAACAAGTCAACGTATTAAAATAAGTGCAGCTCACCTCTTCGTGACCTTCCAACGTCCAAGAACTGACCTGTCGCAGGCAGGGTCCTGCAGCCAGGCCTTTCCTCAGTGGCGCGACTGAGTGTCTTGAGACTCTAGTCGACACTGGTTCCATGTGCAGGTTGTAAAACCTGGCAAATGTGTTAGGTGTTGCCCAACCCACAGCTCTGCAGATGTCTGTTAAAGAGGCCCCATTCGCAAGAGCTGCCGAGGCAGCGACACCCCTGGTCGAGTGGGCTCTCACTCCCAGTGGGCAGGGTAAGCCTCTGGCCTGGTAGGCCAAATGGATCGCATCCACAAGCCAGTGGGAGATCCTTTGTTTGGAGACAGCCTTCCCCTTCTGCTGTCCTCCGAAACAGACAAAGAGCTGCTCGGAACATCTGAAAGGCTGAGTACGTTCCAGATAAATGCCCAGGGCAGGGACTGGGCATAGTAGGGTTAGGTTGGGGTCACCTTCCTGAGAAGGGATAGCTTGCAGGGTAACCACCTGGTCTCTGAAGGGGGTGGTGGGTACCTTAGGGAAGGTATCCAGGCCGGGGTCTCAGGACCACGTGAGAGTCTGCCGGCCCGAATTCTAGGCATGAACTGTTGACGGCGAGAGCTTGAAGGTCTCCCACTCTTTTGACAGATGTGAGCGCAGTCAGCAGAGCCGTCTTCATAGAGAGGGCGTTAATCTCGACTGACTGGAGAGGCTCAAAAGGATCCTGCTGTAAGGCCTGGAGGACCACAGCAAGATCCCAAGAGGGGATGAGATTTGGCCTGGGAGGGTTCAGCCTCTGGACGCCTCTAAGAAATCTGACGATCAAATCATGCTTCCCCACCGATCTGCCTTCCACGAAGTCATGATTGGCTGAGATAGCCGCCACATGGACTTTGAGTGTTAAAGCAGACAGGTGCCTATCCAGGCCTCCTTGGAGAAAGGATAGCACAGATTCTGATATTCCATTGTGACAGAAAATCGGCCACCTGATTGAATTCGCCGGGAATGTGAGTAGCACGAAGAGACTTGAGTCTGTGTTGGCTCAAGTAAGAGATGGCAGGGCAGTTGTGACATGCGAAAGAAGCGGACACGTCCCTGGTGGTTGATGTACGCCTCAGTCGCTGTGTTGTCTGTGCGGACCAACACATGCTGGTCCTGGATTAAAGGTCAGAACCTCTTCAGGGCTAAAAGCACTGTCAACAACTTTAGGCAGTTGATATGCCAAAGCAGCCTGGGGCCTGTCTAGACCCCTGAGGCTGCACGCCCATTGCACACGGCGCCCCAGCCTGTTTTGGAAGCATCTGTTGTAATTACGATGCGTCTGGACACTTGTTCCAAGGGCACCCCTGACCGCAGGAATGAAATGTCTTCCCAAGGGCTAAAGGTTTTGCAGCACAACGGTGTGACATTCACACGGTACATGCCTAGGCGCCATGCCCATCTTGGGACTCTGGTATGAAGCCAGTACTGCAGCAGTCTCATGTGCATCAGGCCCAGTGACGTGACCGCGGCTGAGGATGGCGATTCAAAACTCTCAGATCTAGGATTGGTCTGAGCCCACCACCCTTCTTGAGTATAATGAAGTAGGGGCTGTAAAACCCTTTCTTCATTTCGACTGAGGGGACAGTCTCTATCGCATCCTTCGCCAGAAGGACTGTGATCTCCGCACCAAGGACCGCAGCGTTCTTGCCTTGGACTGAGGTGACGGGAACACTATGGTACCTGGGTGGGTGTCTTGCGTATTGGATCGCATAGCCGAGTCAAATGGTCCTGAGAAGCGAGAGGGATTAGGGAGGTTTAGAATCCAGTAAAAGATCCGGTCCGGACTGAGACGAACTTTCAAAATCATCCAGCAGCTCACCCGGTGAGCACACAAGGTGAGCAGTTTGCGGGGCGGTACCTGGCTAAACGTCACTCATTTCCCCTCCCTCTTCTCCAACGCACGTCGCTGCGGCCTCGTACCCGGAAGTAGAAGGACCAGAATGGGAAGCAGTTGGAGCGAGCCGCGGGCTCTTAACAAAGAACGCGGCTCTCGAGCGGAGTGTCCTCAAGGGCATGTCCTCGCAAGCCTGACAATTACGCTGCGTCAGCATGTTCACAGCCCAAACAGTGATCGTGCCGATCGTTAATGGAAAGGTGGAAACTGCAACCAGAAGGACACGGACAGAAAGGCATTATGTAAACACACAATCTGTACCGTGTAGCTCTTTTAGAGAAAATTTGTTTTTTCAGAGGTGAATCTTCTCTTGTTGATCGCCGTAAAAGCACTCAGGGGACTCTCACAACACTTAGCTGTGTTAGAGAAGGGAGAGACTGCTGCCGTGCAGTAGATCCAACGACGAAGAGGTGAATGATGCCGCTTCTCACACAGATACGCTGCATTTGGCTCCGAAAAACAGAACGAGTGAGCAGATCCCGTGCTGCCCTATTTATAGCCGGATGCCCTGGGCGTGGCCAGCTATGCAAAATCTCCACACCCAATTTCATTGGCCTTTTCTCAAAGTTGCTTTTGCTGTATTTTGGATCACACAAATGCAGGCTTGGTGAGCAGAAGAGAAAAAAAACATTAAAAAATCGTACTGTTCAAAAACATTTAACTGGTAGTGTACATCAGCCATCTATAGTTTGAAACCAAACATAATTTTGAAAAAAAGTGATTATTCCAAATCTTATTACGAGGCCTATTTTAAAGCCATGATTGTTTGGTGTTAAATAAAGCAATGTGTGTTTGCTTTTTATCTTCAGAAGGTTCAGATATGTCTGATATATCACTTGCATAATAATTTAAAACAGTGTATATGTTAAACACATATTAATGAAACTCTCTGGGTGGGTGTGCGCGCGCGCGCGTGTGTGTGTGTGTGTGTGTGTGTGTGTGTGTGTCAGAACTGCTCTGTGGCGGCGTGTGTCGAGTTCAGCTGTGATGTCACTCTCCTAAAGAATGAAAGGACACTCTATAATATAACTGGGAATGTCAGCTCTGGATGGATTGAGCAGGTTTCTGATTTTAAAGAAAATTAATATCACAAAATATATTTATAACTGTTTTATCATTTCTTATTGCTCTGATCTGTGTCTCTCTTAGACTGGACTCAGAGCTGCTGTTTTACAGCTGGTCAGTTCAGCATCTTTGGACTACAACAAGAACAAATATGTTTTCTTTTCCTCTGATTCTCAACAAACTGCACCATCTGTCCAGGTGATTTAGTGAGAATTCATGTCAAATCTAATGAATGCATGAAGAGCTCTCAAAGCCATGCTCTGTTTGATTGAGCAGTCCTACAACTGCAATCCATTGTTTTACAGT
The DNA here is from genome assembly GCA_036247105.1 of Cirrhinus mrigala. Taxonomy (NCBI): domain Eukaryota; kingdom Metazoa; phylum Chordata; class Actinopteri; order Cypriniformes; family Cyprinidae; genus Cirrhinus; species Cirrhinus mrigala. The sequence continues at coordinate 32,735,972 of CM070018.1, forward strand.
TTGTCTTGTGCTCATTTGATCACTATTTTTTTTTCAGACCACATATGCTCCTTCCTTTTTTGCTTCAAGCTAAATTTATCAATTTTTATATCTAGCAACTAACACACACGCAAAATGCTTTCACACATATATTTCCTGTATATATGTGGTTGTGTATGCATAAGTGTCAGGATGTCTTTTTTTGTCAACATTATTATATATTTATTTAGTAATGTTTCATTAACAAATTTCGGGAGAAGCATGCGTAGATAATTAACACGGCCAATTCATCATCAGCATTTGCACTCCTAGCCAATCCAATCAGCACAAGAGAGAATCCCTATAAATAACTGAAGCAGTCTTACCTTGATTTTCTCTCATCTTTCAGCATTCGGTTCACTCCTTTTGCTACTATATCACAGCCCCAATTTTTTCCCCATCCAAATAATGAGATCTATACTCGGGATTTTTTGATCCTCCGCAGCAATCCACCGGCCCCATGATCACCCCTTCTCTGCCAGTCTTCGCCACTGAGCCCCAGGCTCCATCGCGGCCACGGCTCTGCCCGACCAGCCACACAATTTCCCCAATGCCGAGGATTAACCTTGCATCCACTGGCGAAACTTCCAACTTCCCCGGCATCCTCGTATCACTCGGCCGTGCCAACAATTCCTCCGGTCAGAAAGCGGACTGTATTTAAGCCCGAGGCAAACGCTTATTAGCATCATTCTCACGGAGGGTAAACAAAGCAGATAAGTATGATCTATTCATCACCCTGAGAATTAGCCAACCCCACTCCTAAATCCACTCCAGCTGCCAAGGCGGTAAATAGATCGAGCCCTGAACTTGCCTGAACAAGACCCGACTCTTCGCGAACATCGGGTCGCAGCAGCAGGCCTTCAATGAGCCTGGGCCGCGCCCAGTGCTCACCCCACTCACTCGCGTCCCACTTCGGCTCAGCCTTTCACTACAGCTCTTCCAGCCACAGCGCCGTTTGCAGCCGGGCCTCTAGCTTCTGTTTCTAGATGCTAGTGCGTGGTGGCCTCCGTTGTCGCCAAATAATTACAAAAAAAAATTTTGCTAAAAGCAGTCATTCATTACTAAGAGTCATTGTATGTTAATGTCATCATGTAACCATGATGCAATATGCTTAGAATACGCACTGAAATTACTTAAACCTTCCATACTTTCACCAGCACTTTATCTGCATTTCATTTTTACATCGCATTTAGATAAATGGATTCATTTTGTTTCTTGGATAAGACCAACAGTGGAAGAGAGGAGTTTCACTGTTGATCACAGCGGACCAACAGTAAATAATTAACAATTATAGGTACAAACTAAAAGGCATATCATATGTGTTGGAGCCATTTCTTTTTCTATTTTCATTTTGGACTGAATGAACTAATTTGATAATTTAAATACAATTTAGTTTATGTTGATGATTATTATTTGTGTATTATTTGTTTATTTTGAGTATTTGTTTTTTATGAAATTGTGAATGAGGACTTTTATTATTTCACTACAATAACGGATTTAGAGAAGCCAGGTGGTAGGTGGAGTCAGTAAGGGGAAGCGGAGACAATTTTCAGACCGTGTGTTCGTGGGGCAGGTGTTCATGTGTTGTGCTAATGTTTAGCTACGAAGCTGTTTCACAACTGTCGAATTCATGGAAATAAAGAATGAAAAGGTTATTCTATGGACTCACGCGTCTATTGTTCACCCCCTACTAAGATAGCGGCTTACCGCGAATATGCCGCTATATTGAAGTCTGAAAATTCCGCAAGGACGCGGACGCGGATCACGCTAAACGACAGGACCGGCTGGCTAATGCTGTGGATGCATGCTGCTGTACTGCACGGATGGATTATTTAGCGAACGAACTGACTTCATTAAGACGCTGTTTGACTGTGCAAGTTTATTGTGAATTATGCTGGCTTTGGAGCTGCGACGGATATGTTGCTAAGCTTTTATGACCTGATATTGAAGGCTATTTATGGATTTGAAGTGTTTTAAAGTAAGATTTTTGGCACATGTGCACATGTTTTGAGTTTGAAGATGACGGTGGCTATTGAAAGCAGTCTTGCAAGACGTTTTAAAGTTGTCTGATATGGGCCAAAGCTGATGCACTGGTTGTTGCAAGAACGCAAGCTTGATTCTCGTTTGAGCGAAATATGCAAGTGGTTGTGAATGATGAATGAGACTGGTACTGAAATTCCAATGGAAAGTTTTAAATCACTTAGGGCTTCGCGTAGAGGCAAACTTGGGTCCTGCACAAGAAGAATGAATGAATTGAAGGCTTTGATGGTTGATGGGAGCAATGTTGACAAAGTGGACGAACTTCACCTTGAATTTCAGAAGGCTCTAAATGAATTTTATCAAGTGCATGAGTCTGTACAATTGCTTTTATCTGATGATGTTAAAGAAAATGAAAGGATTGACTGGTTTGAGCCCATGAGGGTCACTTTTACTGAGTTCTTGAATGAGTTGGAACTGTGGAAAAAGAAACGGTCCGATCCACAGACTCTGGTTGATCCTTCTGACAGTGTGTCTAATGTCCCAAGAAGTTCAAAAGGATCAAACAAATCTAGAACCAGTTCAATTATGTCAGCTCGTGTGCAACTTGCAGCTGATAAAGCAGCTTTGCTTGCTCGTGTTGAAGTGCTTAAAAAGAAGCACACGCTTGAGTTGGAAAGGTCTACAAAGACAAAGCGATCTGGCTGATTTACTTGTGACTCAGCAGAAACAAGCCTCACTTCCTCTAAGGGAGATTCCAGTATTCAGTGGTATAATATTGAGGAGAAAACGGATAACAGTCAAGAACGATTGTATTATCTGGAACAGTTCACAGCAGGTGAACCTAAGGAACTTGTTCGAAGTTGCCTCTACATGAACGCTAGTAGAGGTTATGCTGAAGCCAAACATCTTTTAAAGCACCACTTTGGAGATGAATTCAAGTTGGCTAGTGCGTACATGGAGAAAGCTCTGAAATGGGGCAACATCCGCTCTGATGATGGAAAAGCATTGTATAGTTATATAGTCTATCTTAGAGGATATTCCAATGCAGCACAAGATCTGGTAGATCTTGCAGAGGTGAATTTGCCATTCAATCTAAAAATCATTGTTTCCAGACTCCCGTACAAGTTGAGAGAATAGTGGAGAGCTACAGCCTGCAACATTTTGGAACGTACTCAGAGAAGGCCAATTTTTGCTGACTTAGTAGCTTTCATTGAGAAACAAGCTAAAATTCTTCTTGATCCAGTTTTTGGAGAGATTCAAGATCCAAAAACAAATCTTAACATCAGAAAGACAATGACTGAAACTCCTATGCACAAATCATCATCTTGCAGGAAAAGTTTTGTCACCACAGTTTCTTCTGTTGAAGCATCAAAGCAGGATAGTCAACCAAAGAAAACTGATCAATATGATGCAAAATGTTGCTTTTAAAAAACCCTGCCTGTTTTGTGCTTATGATCATGCAATGGATTCTTGTGTCAAAATGGTGGACGTACCACACAAGGATAAAGTTGATTTCTTAAGAACAAATGGTCTTTGTTTTGCTTGTCTTAAAAAAGGGCACGTAGCAAAAGCCTGCAAAAAGCGTCTTACATGCCAGATTTGTTCTAGAAGGCATCCAACTGTGCTGCATATCAAAAATGCTGCTTCAAATGGAGGCTCACCTAATTCACAGATTGTGCACAAGAAAGATGATGATGATGATGATGCTAAGGCCGCTAATTCCGGCAGACCTGTCACTATGGCTGTTGTAGCTACTGAGCATACAGGGGCCGGTGCAGTTGAATGCAAACTTGCGATTGTTCCGGTAAAGGTAAAAGCCACCAAAGGTAGCAGAGTATTTCAGACGTATGCTTTCTTGGATCCAGGAAGTTCAGCCACATTTTGCATGGAGAAATTGATGAGACGGTTGAACATGGGTGGCAAACGAATTGAGATCCTGCTCAAGACGATGGGACAGGAAAAGCCCATAAAAACCTTTCTGTTGAGTGGCTTGGAAGTAAGTGGGCTAGATAGTGACTACTTCATTGAATTGCCTGAAACTTTCACACAAAGTTCAATTCCAGTCAGCCAGGAGAACATACCGAGGGAAGAGGACATAAAGAAATGGCCGTATCTGAGTGATGTTCGACTGTGTTCCATAGAAGCAGAAGTTGATCTGTTGATTGGGATCAATGTCCCAAAAGCAATGGAACCCTTGAGGATTATTAACAGCCAAAAGGATGGTCCCTATGCGGTCCAAACATGTTTAGGATGGCTAGTTAACGGTCCACTGAGTGGTAACTCATCCTCAGATGTGCAGGGATGACCATTTGTGTCTTCTAACAGAATCTCAGTGGCTAAACTGGATGAATTACTCAAAGAACAGTATAATAACGACTTCCCAGTGCAAGCATATGATGAGAAACCTGAACTTTCTTTTGAGGATCAAAGATTCTTGGAAATTGTGAACAACTCTGCTGTTAAACAAGATGGTCATTACCAAATATGCCTTCCATTTCGCAAACTTGACATCACCCTGCCTGACAATAAGAAGATTGCTGAACAACGAGCCCTAAGTATACTTAAGAGATTTAGGAAGGATGAAGCATTTTTTTCAGATTACCGAGATTTTATTGGAGACATCCTAAAGAAGGGCCATGCAGAGAAAGTACCTGAAGAAGAGCTTGACAGAAATGATGGTAGAGTGTGGCACATCCCCCATCATGGAGTCTACCATAAAAGGAAAAAGAAAATCAGAGTGGTATTTGACTGTGCTGCCTCATTTCAAGGTACTTCACTGAATTCAGAATTGTTGCAGGGGCCAGATCTTACGAATACCCTCTTAGGTGTAATCCTTCGGTTTCGGCAAGAACCTATAGCTGTGATAGCGGATATTGAGGGCATGTTTCACCACGTTAAGGTTCCTAAGGAGTTCCTTGACTTTTTGAGGTTTCTGTGGTGGCCCAATGGTGATATCAGTCAACCACTGGAAGAGTTCAGAATGACTGTACATCTCTTTGGAGCTGTTTCTTCCCCCAGTTGTGCCAACTTTGCATTAAGGAAGACAGCAGATGATAACGAAGGCAAAGCTGATCCAGAAGTTCTATCCACAATTCGTAACAACTTCTATGTGGATGATTGCCTTAAATCTGTCTCGGATGAAAAACAAGCCATCATGTTGGTGCAGGAGCTCATTGCAGTAGGTGCTACTGTTGGATTTAAACTCACCAAATGGGTTAGTAATAGCCGCAATGTACTAGCCTCAATTCCTGAGAAGGAGAGATCTAAAGAAGTGAGACATCTTGACTTGCGCAGAGATGAACTTCCTGTGGACAGCGCTCTGGGACTTCAGTGGGATACAGAGTCTGATATGTTTATCTTTAAAATGGCTTTGAAACGACAATTTACCAGAAGAGGCATTTTGTCAGTTACCAATTCAGTCTATGACCCACTTGGATTCCTTGCTCCAATAATGCTGCCAGCTAAAAGAATTGGACAAGAGTTGTGCAGGATGAATTACGGATGGGATGAAGAAATTCCTGCATCCTTTGCACAGAAATTGTCACGGAGGCTGGACGAGAAATGAATGATCGAGAATAGTCCCCTTGTAGCGTGACGGAATACTCAAACGCGGAAGTGCACGAGTGAGCAGGTAAATCACGCAGTTGGTCTGAGAACGCTCCGATAAGGAGTAGAGATTTCCACCAAGAAATCCGCGTTCTCACACGCACACAGACAGGTAAATAAGCGCTCCGTAGAGCTGAGAGTTGTACTCACGTGAGTTGAGGAGATGAAGGGACCTGACGCGAAGATGAGCATGAAACTCAATGTCTGGTGCACAACAACACCTGCTTCCTGCTTAAATACCTGCGTGGGGTTACTTCCGGGTCCTCGTGACCTCACGTGATCTGGTACGTGTGACAGTACCCCCCCCTCCAGGACCGGCACCTGACGGTCCCGGAACGGAGGATACCCGACGACGGTAGTCCTGGATGAGAGTGGGATCCAGGATGAACCGCCCGGGAACCCAAGACCGCTCCTCCGGACCGTAGCCCTCCCAATCGACGAGGTATTGGGTGCCACGGCCCCGGGTTCGCGAGTCAAGGATCCTCCGGACGGTGTACGCAGGACCACCGTCGATGATCCGGACCGGGGGGGGAGCAGTGACCTGGGGAGACAGAGGGGAGAAGAAGACATGTTTAAGTTGTGATTGGTGAAATACAGGATGGATCCGGAGGGAAGCAGGCAGCTGGAGCCGGAAGGTGACAGGGTTTAGGCGATGGGTGATCTTGTAGGGTCCAATGAAACGTGGGGTGAGTTTTTTAGAGTCCGACTTCAGATTTATGTTGCGTGTGGAGAGATAGACCCTGTCACCTACGTGGAACAATCGTCCCGGAGGGTGCCGGCGGCGATGTTGGGTGGTGTAGCGTTGGTTGGCCTTTTGAATGGCAGTCCTGGCGTGGTTCCAGAGCCGCGGCGGACCAACTGTTGGGCAGACGGGACATCAACCTCCGGTTCTTGATGTTCGAACACCGGAGGTTGGTACCCGTAGCATACCTCGAATGGACTTAACTTGGTGGCCGAAGAGGTGTGTAGATTGTTGGATAGTTCGGCCCAGACGAGGTAGCGTGCCCAGGAGCGCTGATGTTCGCCCGCAAAGCATCGAAGAAAGCGCTCCAGTTGTTGGTTGGCCCGCTCCGTCTGGCCGTTAGTCTGAGGATGGTGACCGGACGATAGGCTGGAGGTGGTACCGACCAGACGGCAGAAGGCCTGCCAGAACTTGGCCGTGAACTGGGGCCCTCTGTCCGAGACGATGTCCTTGGGAAACCCATGCAAGCGGACTACGTGCTCGAGTATCAGCTCAGCGGTGGTCTTGGCAGAGGGGAGTCCGGCGAGAGCCACCAGGTGCACAGCCTTCGAAAAGCGATCCACAATGGTCAGGATGGTGTTCTTGCCCTCCGAGTCAGGGAGTCCAGTCACGAAATCGACAGAGATGTGACTCCAGGGGCGTTTGGGGGTGGGGAGGGGCTGCAGCTCGCCGGTAGATGGAGAGTTGGAGGTTTTGGAGCGAGCGCAGATGTTACATGCCTGGACGTACTCCTGTACGTCTCTCCTCAACGTCCTCCACCAAAACACCCGGTCGATAAACGAAATGGTTCTCTGGACCCCCTGATGTCCTGCCAAAGTGGAATCGTGCCCCCACTGGAGAACTTCTCTGCGGAGGTGGTCTGATTGATGTTGACGTTGATGTTGTCTGGAGATGGCGTCTGCTTTGGTATTCTTCGAGCCGGGCCGGTAGGAGAGGTGGAAGTGGAAATGCTCGAAGAATAAAGCCCACCGCGCCTGCCTGGGGTTAAGCTGTTTGGTCTGGCGGATGACGGTGAGGTTCTGGTGGTCGGTCCAGACGGTGAATGGGTCACTGCCGCCCTGAAGCCAGTGACGCCATTCTTCCAGAGCCCACTTGATGGCCAACAGTTCACGGTCCCCTACCCCGTAACGCTGCTGAGTGGGATTAAATTTTCTTGAGAAAAAACTACAAGGATGTAGTTTCTCGTCTGGACCACGTTGTGAGAGGACCGCCCCTACGCCCACATCGGAAGCGTCCACCTCGACAACGAAAGGTTTAGCTGGATTGGGATGGATGAGGACTGGTGCGGTGGTGAACAGATGACAGAGTTTCTTGAACGCTTGAATGGCTTCGGGTGTGAGTTGGAAATCTCCTCGTGATGGCTTGGTGAGAGCAGTCAGAGGTGCTGCAGTTGCGCTGAAGCCCTGGATAAATCGCCGGTAGAAATTGGCGAACCCCAGAAAACGTTGCAGCTGTTTGAGCGATGTGGGTAGGGGCCACGAACGCACAGCCTCCAGCTTCTGGGGATCCATGGCCACACCCTGAGAGGATATAACGAAGCCGAGGAATGTGGTGGTGTGCTGGTGAAAGGCACATTTCTCCAACTTGCAGTACAACTGGTGGGCCAGCAACCTCCGAAGTACTGCTCGGACATGCTGGGTGTGCTCCTCGAGGGTCTTGGAGTATACAAGGATGTCATCAAGATAGGCGTAGCACCATCTACCCAGCATGTCCCGGAGGACGTCATTGATGAATTGTTGAAATACAGATGGACTGTTGCACAGACCAAACGGCATAACCAGGGTCTCGTAGTGACCAGTGGGGGTTATGAAGGCCGTCTTCCACTCATCGCCCTCCCTGATGCGGACCAAGTTGTATGCGCTCCGTAAGTCCAGCTTCGTGAAGAAGCGGGCACCAGAGAGGGCGTCCAGGGCGGTGTTGGTGAGGGGGAGTGGATGACGGTTCTTGATCGTGATTTGGTTGAGCCCCCGGTAGTCAACGCACGGACGGAGACCCCCGTCTTTCTTCTTCACGAAGAAGAAGCCCGCAGCCGCCGGAGAGCTGGAAGGACGTATAGTGCCGGCCCGGAGTCCTTCCGCTACGTACTCCTCCATAGCTTGGTGTTCGGCGGCCGACAAGGAGTACAGGTGGCCGCGGGGAGGTACCGCGCCCGGCACGAGGTCGATCGCCAGATCGTAAGGGCGGTGAGGTGGTAGACGGGCAGCCTGTTTCTTACTGAACACCTCGGCCAGGTCACGGTACGAAACGGGGATCCCATCCAGCTTGACATCGGGGACCTCGGACTCCCCTGAACACGTCCCAGCCTTCGCCTGGAGACAGAGCTCCTGACAGGTCGCCCCCCAGTGGACGATGCGGTTGGTGGTCCAGGAGATGAATGGATCGTGCATGATGAGCCACGGGTGTCCCAGGATGATCGGTGATGAGGTGATTTTGGTGATGAGGAGGTGGATCTTTTCAGAGTGGTTGCCGATGAGTAGGTGAATCTCTTTGGTGCGTCGGGTGACGGGGCTGAAGTTAAGGGGGCGACCGTCAATGGCTGTTATATTTAAAGGCTGGGATAACACCTCAGTCTCAATCCCCAATTGGGCAGCATAAGCCTGATCGATAAAATTCCCAGCCGCACCTGAGTCAACAAATGCGGTGGTCACGATCCGTTGGTGGCCCATGAGGATTGATACCTGAAGGAGCAGCCGGGAATTGGCGGGGTAGGATTGGTTGGCAGCGGAACCAGATGAAGACCTCCCCCTCTTCACCTGGTCTGGCCGTTTCCCGGACGCAAAGGGCAGATTGCACGATGGTGATCTGGGGAGGCGCAATAGGCACAGAGCCCTTCGCGGTAGCGTCTAGCCCTTTCTGCTGCTGTCAGGGAGGTGCGCCCAATCTGCATGGGTTCCCCGGCTCCCGATGAGTGGGCCTCTGGAGCGGTTGGTGGGGGTGGAGATGGCGCAGCGACAGCGTGGGTGAAGGATTGATCCAGATGACGGTGACGGAGGGTGGATCCTGTGGAGAGAGAAGAGAAACGTTTAGTAGGGTTGCTCATGCGTTGATCCACCCGGAGGGCGAGCTGTATCATGCCCTCCAGGGTGGCCGGCAGCTCACGCACAGCCAGCTCGTCTTTCAGACGGTTGGATAGTCCTTCATAGAAGGCTGTGCGGAGCGCCGCATCACTCCATGTTGTTTGAACTGCAAGAGTACGGAAGTCCATAGTGTATTTGCTGACGCTGCGCTCGCCCTGCCTCAGGTGGTATAAACGGGAATCCACCTCCACCTCGCTCTCAGGGTGTTGAAAGGCGGCCCTGAGCTGGTTGGTGAACTCAGTATATGAGTGAGCCGCGATCCCGTTGGCTTTCAGGACCGCCGCAGCCCACTCAGCTGCCTGCCCGGTGAGAAGGGAGATGAGGAGAGCGATCCTGCTGCGTTCGGTGGGATAGCGTGCTGGCTGAAACTCAAATAACAGTGAGAGGTTAGTGAGTAGGACATCGCACCGGGCTCCGGATCCATCCCATTTGTCCGGCAGTGCGATCTTGGGTTGAGGGGCGGGACGGACCGGTTCTGCGGGGGCAATCGCTGCAGCAGCCAGGTCATCATAATCCGCCTGCAGGGTGGTGAGGTCGGACTGGAGAGCCCCGCACTCCGCCCGAAGACCCGCGGTCTCGGCGCGAAGCGCGTTGACTTCCGCCCGAAGCCCCACCAACTCCTGCCGCAGATTAAAGATTTCCCCGGACTGCTGCTGGATCACGCCCCACAATTGCTCCAGATCCGCCGGGACCATTTCGGGACCAGACATTCTGTCACGGAGGCTGGACGAGAAATGAATGATCGAGAATAGTCCCCTTGTAGCGTGACGGAATACTCAAACGCGGAAGTGCACGAGTGAGCAGGTAAATCACGCAGTTGGTCTGAGAACGCTCCGATAAGGAGTAGAGATTTCCACCAAGAAATCCGCGTTCTCACACGCACACAGACAGGTAAATAAGCGCTCCGTAGAGCTGAGAGTTGTACTCACGTGAGTTGAGGAGATGAAGGGACCTGACGCGAAGATGAGCATGAAACTCAATGTCTGGTGCACAACAACACCTGCTTCCTGCTTAAATACCTGCGTGGGGTTACTTCCGGGTCCTCGTGACCTCACGTGATCTGGTACGTGTGACAGAAATGGGACAAGTGGCTAGAGGAGCTCAAGCTACTTTCGAATTTACGCTTCAGTAGATGCTTCATACCCAACAACTTTGGGAAAATATGTAGTGCTCAATTACACCACTTCTGTGACGCCAGCGAAATTGGCTATGGTACGGCTAGCTATTTACGTCTTATGGACATCAGTGGTTCTGTCCATGTTGTATTTGTGATGGGAAAAGCAAGAGTAGCCCCGCTGAAAGTGATGACCATCCCTAGACTCGAATTGGCAGCCGCAGTTCTTGCTGCTAAAGTCAACAGAATGTTGAAGGAAGAACTGGAGCTAGTTCTGGATGATTCTGTGTTCTGGATGGACAGTACATCAGTCCTCAAGTATATATTGAATGACACTAGCAGATTCCAGACATATGTAGCCAATAGAGTTTCTGCTATCAGAAATTTGTCACAAAAGTTTCACTGGCACTATGTAAATTCTGCAGCCAATCCCGCTGATGACGCCACTCGAGGTGTGAGGTCTAGCTCCTTTAAAAACGATGGAAGATGGCTGTGAGGTCCAGAATATTTGAAAAGTCCTGCTGCAGACTGGCCTAAATTGCCTCAAGAGTCACTTTGTATTTCAGACCGTGATCCTGAGATAAAGAGAACAACTGCTGTCTTTACCATCACTACAGCTAATTTAAGTCCATTCAGCAAGCTAGTAGAACATTTCTGATCATGGGAAAAATTGCGAAGAGCAACCGCATGGCTGTTGAAATTTAGGAATATGCCCCTGTACTTGAGTCAAAAGCGAAAAGCAGCAGCTGTCTTTCCACAACATCCTAAAACTCAAGAAGTACTTGGCAACCATATGATTAAAGTCAAATCCCAGCTTGGTGCCCAAACTCTCTCAGTGGAAGATCTTGTACTTGCTGAGGAATCTCTCGTTTGTTATGTACAGCAACAGAGCTTTCAAGATGAAATAACTTTGTTAAACAAATGTCATGCTGTGAAAACCAGTAGTAGGATATACAAGTTGGATCCGATTCTAGACAATGGCATCTTAAGAGTAGGTGGAAGGCTGAGCAGGATGGCAATGCCAGAAGAGTTCAAGCATCCAGCTATTCTACCCAACGAAAGTCATTTGTGTAGACTATTAATGGACCATATTCACAAGATGTCAGGTCACTGTGGTAGAAGCCAACTACTTGCTAAACTCCATAAAAGATACTGGATAACCAGAGGTAATGTTACTGCCAGAAAAGTCATCAGAGATTGTCTGTTTTGTAGACATTGGCATGGGTCTGCACTTGAACAAAAGATGGCAGACTTGCCCCTGAATCGAATCACTCCTGATTTACCACCCTTCAGTCATGTTGGAATTGATTACTTTGGTCCCATCGAGGTGAAGAGGGGGAGAGCACATGTCAAAAGATACGGAGTGATATTTACCTGCTTTAACAGTAGAGCTGTTCATCTCGAAATGGCTTATTCGTTGAACACAGATTCTTGTATTTGTGCCCTTAGAAGATTTATGTGTAGAAGGGGTCAAGTTAAAGAGTTCATCTCAGATAATGGAACCAACTTCATTGGGGCAGAGTGAGAATTAAGAGAGGCACTTGCTGACATCAACCAAGACAAAATACAGAAGGCAATGCTGAGAGAGAATGTAAAGTAGACTTTTAATCCTCCTTTAGGTTCTCATCATGGAGGTGTATGGGAATGAATTATTCGAATTCTCAAAAAGATCCTATGCTCCGTCCTGAGACAGCAGACCCTTGATGATGAAGGCCTACAGACTGCTCTATGTGAAGTGGAAGCCATACTTAACGATCGTCCAATTACTACCGTTTCAGAGGACTCCAAAGATCCGGAAGCTTTAACTCCAAATCACTTACTCCAGTTGAAAGGAATTCCTTTTTTGCCTCCTGGGATTTTTCAGAAGGACGACATCTATCCCAGAAGAAGATGGAAACAGAAAGTACAGTACATCTGCGATCTTTTCTGGAAACGATGGGTTAAAGAGTACCTCCCACTAATGCAGAGGAGACAGAAGTGGAATAAAAACAAACAAAACCTTAAAACTGGCAACATTGTACTTATTATCGACGATTCTTCCCCACGGAATTCTTGGCCGTTGGGTCGAATTTTGGAAACATTCCCAGACAGCAAAGGGTATGTACGTTGAGTTAAAGTGAAGACGATGAACAGCATACTGGAAAGACCGATTACTAAATTATGCTTCCTAAAAGACATGTCATGACATTCCGAAGAAACCAACCAGAAGACTTTATGGGATTTTGGTTAATTTTTTTGGTTACTTTTGTTAAAAATTATGGCTCCTTTTTTGAAATAATTATTAGAATTGTCACAAGATGACAATTAGGGGCCAGAATGTTGGAGCCATTTTTTTTTCTATTTTCATTTTGGACTGAATGGACTAATTTGATAATTTAAATACAATTTAGTTTATGTTGATGATTATTATTTGTGTATTATTTGTTTATTTTGAATATTTGTTTTTTATGAAATTATGAATGAGGACTTTTATTATTTCACTACAATAACGGATTTAGAGAAGCCAGGTGGTTTCTCAGACCGTGTGTTCGTGGGGCAGGTGTTCATGTGTTGTGCTAATGTTTAGCTACGAAGCTGTTTCACAACTGTCGAATTCATGGAAATAAAGAATGAAAAGGTTATTCTACGGACTCACGCGTCTATTGTTCACCCCCTACTAAGATAGCGGCTTACCGCGAATATGCCGCTATAATACGTAAACAACGATTGAACAAGTGCATCCTGAAACTTAATTCATATGTGAAGTGCATACTACTAGGCACCTCTCAAGTGTCTAAAGTTACCAGCCGTGCCGCTTGGCTGGATAGCTGTTTCAATACTTTCTTCCTTTCATGTGGTTTAAAAAAATAAAAAAAATAAATAAATAAATAAATAAATGAATAATAAAAAAAATAAATAAATAAAAATGCATGCCTTTTATAATTTCTAACTTTTTAAAGGTTGCCAAATAAATCGTTAAAATAGCTTGTTGCTAGGGTAGTCTGAGAAATTGCTAAATTTGGCAATAAAATTGCTAAGTTGGCAATAAAATTGCTAAGTTGGCAATAAAATTGCTAAGTTGGCAACAATGCAGGCTTCCCGGACATTTCAGTATGTCCCGCCAAAAGTTACAAACCACCCCACTTCCCCGCGGCCTACAGTAGCAGAAGCAAGCACGAAGCTGCCTCCGCTCACAACGCAGGCCCTCACATCTCAGACTTTTCATCTACTACCCCTAACACCTTTTCCTTCCAGCGGCCTCCAGCTCCAACAGCAGACACCAGCGTGAGGACGCCTCTGCTAGCAGCGCAGGCTACACAGACTTCCAGCCTTTTTCCCTGAGTGTCACAAACCCCACGGCCCATGGCTACAGCAGCTGAAGCAAACGCGAAGCCGTTTCCGCTTGCAACACAGGCCCTCGCATGTCTTCCCTCTTGCTACTTCTAACCCCTTTTTTCTTTTCCATAGCAGACGCTAGCTCCATATCAAGGAAGCTCACAGAATTCTCATCAGCTGACCCCTCTAACACCAGTCTATCCCCGTTCACTCGAACTTCAGACGCCATAGCCATCCCCTTTAACACCACCAAAACCACCCATAGCGGCCCATCTCCACTTCAACCATCCCGGCAGCACCCCGCTCCCGCAGGAGCCACATTCTCTTACAGATGCCACAGCAGCGCCCTCTCCCGCAGGAGCCCTTCTTCTGTATTTCCCCCCACTGCCACAGCAGTGCCCGCTCCCGCAGAAGCCTTTCTTCTGTATTTCTCTCCCACTGCCGCAGCAGTGCCTGCTCCCGCAGCAGCCACATTTTCTTTAACAGATGCCACAGCAGCGCCCACTCCCGCAGGAGCCCTTCTTCCGTATTTCCCCACACTGCTGCATTAACTTTTCCCCACAGCCACAGCAGAAGCCATTCCCCCACTGCCGCTGCAGTACCCCACACCCACAGGTGCCTTATCAGTATCTCCCTGCTGCCGCAGCAGCGCCTGCTCCTGCAGGGGCACCTTTTTCTGTATTTTCCCCTCTGCCATACTCCAGCAGGCACCAGCTAAAAGGCTGAGCTCAGACCCCTCTCCGAGCAGGGGGAATGACATAAATGAGTAAATGCATTATCTTCCAAATGTTTGGGGTCATTAAGATTTTTAAATGTTTAGAAAACAATTCCTACAGACTTGAAAGTCTTAGGCTAACAAAGACTGCATTTCACACTCGGCTGAAACCTCTGGGGCCCAACATCCGTGAGCCATAGAATCTTCATCACCTCTCCTCCCGCTGGTGATGGTCCTGGATCATTCAGAAATCATTCCAATAATGCTGATTTGTTTCTTAAGATTTTTCTGGATTATTTAATGAATTGAAGAATTTAAAAGAATTTAAATTGAAGTTTAAAAGAACAGCATTTGTTTGATATGGAAATCTTTTGTAACATAAATGTCTGTATTGTCACTTTTGAGTTTGCATTTCTTCAAAAAAAAAAAAAAAAACTAATTGACCCCAAATTTTTGAATGATATTCTAGAGCAAACTCCAGTGTCAAACTCCAGTCCTGGAGGGCCACAGCCCTGCACAGTTTAGATTCAAATAAACCTAAATAAACACACCTGATCCAACTAATCAAGGCCTTCCAGGAACTGAATTTGACACCTGTGGTCTAGAGAATTTCAAAAATGATTATAACAGAACAAGACACAAGGACGTTTATCTCACACGTGTACGCGCACACACACACACACACAACCTGGTCAGCTATCCTTGTAGGTACTCTCTATAGAGGCAATGGTTTTTAAAATGGTGTACATAATGCATAGAAAAAAATAACAGAAAACCAAAGACACAAGAATAATAAAATATAAATTCAAGCAATGAAGAAAGCGAAAGAAAAATATTAATAAAATAAAATTGAATCAATTAAAAATACAGTGTTAGGGCATTAATTCATTCTGATCGTTTTGTGCAATATACTAGGAGAACTTCTCAGCAGCTATAGTCCAGATCTTTAATATAGAGGTTGGTGCCAAGTTCACACGAGTCATGGATATTTCTAACACTATTGTCACAGTGGCGTCATGTGCGGGGAATGATCAGGATGAGCGAGGAGATCCAGCACATGTAACTTTATTAAATAATCCACAGAGAACAGGAACAGACAGGAAACAGCAGAGAACCAGCAAACACAACGTAAACTGACAGAGTAACAACACAATCACCGACAAACGAACTTGAAACACAACCAAACCTAAATACACAGACTAATCAAGGGGGAGACAGGTGCAGACAATAAAACAGTGATGTCATAATTACAAATGGAACAGTAAAGACCAAATAAGGGCATATGGGGAAAAACACACAAAACAGACCAAAAGGTCTTACAACTACAATGTTAGCATTATAATTATAACGTCTCAAAGTTGTATCAACCACCTGCACATATCCAAGTTATGTGGTGGAGGCCAATATTGCCTTAACATTTTTTTTTTTTTTTCCCGACGTTAAGCTGGCCAGCCAGACAGTTTTTTTGAATCATCATTTAGTAAAAATATAGAGGGGTTCACAGTAGAGGATATTCAAACAATTTTAAACCTTTTCATATTCCTACATCATACAGTATATGAAAAAAGGATCTGAGTTGTTTGTCAGGACATTTATCACAGAAGGGACTAGAGGAGTCAATAAAATGTCTTTTAAGTGAGGTCCTAAGTTCTGTGCCAAAAGTTATAATGGATCAGTTGTTAATTTCAGGTAAAGTAAAAATGTTGTAGAATTCACCCACATTACTAATAAAAAAACACAAATTATACTCATGTGTCTGTTGCTTGACATGGGGCAGCTCTGTGGGTGTCACACATGTGTTGGGTGAACGTACTCATACAAGGAGAACGGTGCAATCCAAAAGTCTTTAATATAATCCACAATGAAGTTACAGGCTGGCGGCAAAACCCATGCACATAGACGAGACCAGACACAAAGCATAGAACTGAAACAACTTATAAAGGTGGCTAATGATACACAAACATGTGAAACGAGTGAACTAATCAGGGCACAATGAGGGCAGGAAGAACCAAATATGGGCATAAGAGGGAGAAACCAGCATAAACAGTCCACAGGGGTATGACAGTGGAAAGTGTGATTCATGAGTGTGACATCAGACTGCACTAAAAATCCACATGTTTGCATGTATGTAGATTAATACTCAAGTGGAGGTGTATGAGGAGGCAGACCTGACTAAAGAGATCATTGGAGGAGTAATAGGAGGACTGCTGCTACTGGCTGTCATCACTGCCGCCCTCTATAAGGTATATCGCCATCTTAAAGTCAGTTTTGATCACTGGCACTTCAGTTTTACCTTTCTACGCTATCTATATTGATAAATGCTTTATTCTTGCATATCTTCTCACTTTACAAGGCTGGATTTTTCAAAAGTCAGTACAAGCAGATGCTGGAGGAAGCACAGGGGGATGCAGGAGGACAACCAAACATGCCACAATAATCTGCACTCAAACTATTAGGAGATATTAGTGTTTTGTGTGCTTGAGAATGAAACATGAATCACCTCAGAATAAAATATTTTGGCCTGATTTAGAACACTTTATAAGAATAAAATTTTAAACGTACGTCATATCATTACTCATTGTTATCTTATCACTGAACTTAATGAGTTACCACAGTGAAGGTAATTATACAGTTCCTTCTTTGTTATGAAAACTGATAAAGATTTATTGCAGAAATATTGGTATTGGTATTGATTTCAGAGGACCTTTTTCTCAGATGCACACAGTTTTTGAGATCTTTTTTTTGTCATGTTTCTTTACATTTCTATAATATGGAAGGCTATCTCTGCCACAAAATAAAGGGTAATCGCGCCTTTTTGTCTCACCATTCAGACTTTATTTCTCAGAATTGAATATAAAGTCAGAATTCAGACTTTTTCCTCACAGTTACAAGTTTATATTTCACAATTCTGAGTTTATATCTTGCATTTTTTTCTCTGAATTCTGAGTTTACATTTTGCAATTCAGTTTTTTTTTCTCTGAATTTTTATGACATTTTTTACCTTGCAATTACTAATTTACATATCACAATTCTAACTTTTCCTCTAAGAATTTTGAGTTTATATCTTGCAGTTCTTGGTTAATATCTCACAAAGCTTTTCTCCAAATAGTAAGGAAAAAGTCAGAGCTGTGAGATATTGTTACGGAGTGAGGGAGACGGGAAGCGGGTGGATCCAATCGCAAAGCTTTATTGTGACAAGACAGGGACACGGTCAAAAACAGGCAGGGTCAGACATTGGCAAACAGGTATATAAGAGCAAGACACAGCAAACGTTATCCAAAGGTCGAGGCAAATGGGTAATCCAATGAGACAGGTTAGAGTTCATATGAGGGGCGAGCAGAGTCCAAACGACAAGGCAAAGGGTTAAATTCAAGACGGGCAAAGGTCAAGGGCAGGCAGAAGGCAGACAAGACGATATAACCAGGCACGAAAACAAGACTAGGAGAAACTAACTAGAAACACGACTGAACTAGACTAGGGATTTACAAGGTAGCTCCATATGGCAGCTGACACAGAGAGTGCTAAACGCAGTCCAATACTAGGCAAAATGCAAGAGGAAGTCCGAGGTTTATATGGAGTCTCTGATTGAATGCAGGTGATCAGCACAATGAATGATGGGGAACGTAGTCTGGGGTGTGGTGCAACAGTCTGTGTAATGTGAATGGCAATAGAATGAGCGTGCAACATCTGGTGGTGAGTGGACCGAAGGTCACCAGCCAGATTCGTGACAGATATAGCATCACAATTATTATTTTTAATTCCATGGCAGAAATGGGCTTCCATAATATAAAAGGGTTTTGCTCTGGGTGTATTTTAAAAATGTTTTATTGCTTTCTGCTTAATACAGAGACATTGTTTATTTAGCTAAATGTTCTTTTCATTTGCAGACAATGTTTATATATAATCACAAACACTGTTAATAAAGTGGAAAATAAAAGTTAAATTTTAATATATTTGGGCATTTTGCATTGCAATTATTCTTGTAATTATTTATATGTTTACCTTCATTTGTATAGGAAATTAACTCCCTGGGGTCGACTTACTTTTTTAAGATTAGTGCGAAAGACAACAAAAATACTCTGTCGATTTTGGTCACACAAAAAAGTGTTATATATCATTAGAAACCGTTAAGTGTATACCTTTATTTGTGCACACTTGCAATAAAAACAAAACTGTGTGCTTTTTTAAAATAAAGAAAATAAACAGGGTGCTTTCTCAGTCTTCCCTGTCTCCGCGAACTGCTTTTAGAAATGCGTCAATAAAATGAACCTAAACTCAGTGAACACTTGGTACACAGACAGGTGAGATATATCTATAGAAAGCTTGATATCTGTACTTTTAAATAAAGTAAATCTTATCAAAAACAAATATCCTATGCTAAAGTAATCCGTATGAAACCAACGTGATGTACAGTTCTGCCCTCAGAGTTAATTATTTTTCATGTGATCACGCCCACGAGCTACTTTCCCTTTTGATATGATAAATAGCCATGTCCGAGGCACAGCATTGTTAGCGCCCACATCACCGTAAACAAAGCCTGACAATTCATCAAGTTCATCTCGGCTACTGTTTGTTTCTGGAAGAAGTCGCGCTGAGAGGAATAACAGAATTTACCTTCGGAAAGAGAAGACGTGCTGAGAGGAATAACACAGAATTCTCCTCAGATGAAGTACACAATGTGACGCGCAGCCGATCCAGAGGAAGAGATCAGTCTGATGAGTAAGTAATGTTACGTGTGTCTGTGTGTTATTTTATTTTGAGTCCATAGGTGGCACTGAGGGGGGGATTCCCATTTCCTCGAGAGTTGTGTGACGTCATCGGGGTCTCTGGATAAATAGGCTCCGAGGCGACAATGGCGGGCTCTCTGTTGCTTGCGCCGTTTCCCTTTGTTCTCGCGGGCGCCTCTTTCATCGCCCCGTTGGGGCCATCTTGTTTTTCTATGCTTGGGTTTAGTTTTGGACCTTTGTTTTTTTTGACTATGTGATATTCTTTATTTAATCAGTAGTGGGTAGCTTATTAGTTCATTTATTAGTTCACGTTTTGTTTAGTTAGAATGAGCTGAGCAAAGGAAGCAGCTGCCCGGAAGACTCACCTATTTTATTTTCATGTCGGGAGTTAGGTAAGAATTCTAGTCAGGCATTCTGCTTTCTTAGCTTTTCTACCCGTGTACTGATATTATTTTTTTGTTATTATTTGTTTGTTTTGTTTGTTCCTTTGTGAAATATTATGCTTTGTTTCTTTGGTTGTTTAAGTTGAATTTCTTTGTTAAAATAAATGGAGGCGTTTGTAAAAATTCACGTCAGACTTGGTGACTCTTTCATATGTTCGGCCCGTATTCTTTAATTGTTTGATTTAACAAGCTTTAAGGGGGATATGGGCCGTAACAGTAATGTTTCTTTTTTGCATTAATTAAGGTGTTATTTTGACATAAGCTTGATCACATTTACTAGCTTGGTTTTCCCCAAACTATGATTCCTGGCTAACATGTTTGAAATCGAGAGAAACATTTAAAAAATGATAGGTAGTTAATTGTATCTAAATTTCTTATGACGCGATGAAGTTTTCATGTTCTATATAATATTAAAAAAAATATATGATATAAAAGTAATATGAGTGTACACTGTAACATGATGAATGCTACGAGTCTAAGAATGTCTAGATCATGTTTATTATTAATACTCTGTTCCGAAATAGAGTTTTATAACATGCTAAACGAAAATTTGTTTCTCAGATATAAAATGTCCTTTTTTAGATAGTACAAAGCATGCGTGAATCTGTGACTACAAGATCGTTATATACAAATGCTCCTGATTTTAACATGCTCAGAGATGTTTTTTGTTTTTTAGTGATCTGATACCTGTCAGGTGTATCAACCCTGTGACATCACCAGCTGGAGTGATTGCTGCTATGAACAATGCCTTTCCAACATCCCAAGACCACCACCCGTTCCGATTCATCTGTCATCTACCCAGGTTGAAATTCCCGAACCTGAGATCCCTCCAGAAATCCTGGCGGAGTATATGGCGTTCCAGGATGTGTTTAGTAAACAAGCAGCCACCCATCTTCCACCACATCGGCCATGGGACTGCGCCATCGAACTGCTGCCTGGAGCTCAACTACCTAAGGGAAAGATCTAGTGCTAGGCGATGGAGAAGTACATAGCGGAAGCCCTGAAACAAGGTTTTATCCAGCCATCCACCTCGCCGGCCGCTTCGACCTTCTTCTTGCAAGAAGGATGGAGGTTTACGTCCCTGCATCGATTACCGGCAACTCAATTCACTGATCGTCCAATAGCCCTATCCTCTACCCCTGGTCCCGGCCCCGGAGTGCATTCCATCAACCATCAACCATCTGTTCAATTCCTGGGATATAACATCAGTGCCGAGGGTGTGCAAATGGACCAGGGGAAAGTCAACGCTATTCAGAAGTGGCCTCAACCCAGCGGCATTAAGGAACTCCAATGTTTTCTAGGTTTTTGGAAAAATACAACGATCTCCCCCCATCACAGTCTCACCAGACTGTGTGGTTTGGAATAGGGAGGTCGAGGAAAGGCACGGGCCGGCGCATATTTTTGTTGATTGGATGGACTTTGATTCCTATTCGGGATGGGAGGTTGTCAACTTAAAGAGAAACTATCCCTTAAGATTGTCGCCTAATTTGGCCTAGTATTATTTTAGTAAGAGGAATACGAAGTTTTACATTTGACTTAATGTTTTAATGAGACATGTTGGACTATGCTCCTATTGGCTTTACTATGTTTCCTTCTATGTTGTTAGCCTATCTGAGCGTTGGTCGCTAGGGCTAGAATAATTCGGTCTAGTATTATTTTAGTAAAAGGAATATGAAGTTTTACACTTGACTTGGTCCAGATCAGCGAATCAAGCTTCCAGTTTGATAATCCTGAGTTGGCATCGCACTCCCTCTAAAATATATTAATTGGTTTAATTAAGGTTAATACAATGTTTATGTTTTAATGAGACATGTTGGACTATGCTCCTATTGGCTTTACTATGTTTCCTTTTGAGCGTTGGTCACTAGGGCTAGAAGAGCTAGGTTTCAGCTCCATAGGGCTACAAATAGTAGGTTTAGGTATTTAAGAATCCAGGGGTCAGACCAGGTCTGACCTCGGTTAGGCGCTGGCCCACATTTCCGAAGCCCGCTTCAGGTCCACTTCACGACAACTCCCTCCAACAGCCCCTCCACTCGTCTTATTTCTATGTATTTTCCTGAATATTGTCTATGTGTGTCTGTGTCCTTTATAATGACCTTTTGACCCCTCTCTCATACTCTGTCTTCATGTTTTTTGGATTAAAAGATAACTGAATATACACTTTATAAATATCTAGTACTAAATACACTCCATCCTCAAAATAAATGCATAAACAAATAAAATATGATTTATGAAATTAGGGCTAGAGTACTCAGGGTTCACCATGCTAGGGCTGCATAACAAAGATGTAAATTAAATAGGGGTGCTCGCCCCAGGGCTACCATCTCTAGGTGTCAGGTTTAGGGTGGGTGAACCCATTAGGGTTACTATCTCTAGGTGTCAGGGTTAGGGTTAGGGTTAGGGTTAGGGTTAGGGTTAGGTTATATAGATAAAAACGAAGATTGATCCCCCCCAAAGTGATCGCCCCCCCCATATCTTGTGATGGGTAGGTCCTAGAGAGCTGAAATTGGGTCCATCTACTAATTAGAGGACGCTGAGTCGAATGCACTTGGTTTGGTTTCTCTAGCGCCACCTGGAGCCGAGATGCGGTAGTGACCAGTGGTGATCGCCCCCATATCTGGTGATCCATGGGTGCTAGAGAGCTGAAATTTGGTGTCTATAGTATTTGGGGGGGCCCCAGTCGATTGCACACGGTTTGGTTTCTCTAGCGCCACCAGGAGGCGAGATATGGGTTGGG
Organism: Cirrhinus mrigala; assembly: GCA_036247105.1. Taxonomy (NCBI): domain Eukaryota; kingdom Metazoa; phylum Chordata; class Actinopteri; order Cypriniformes; family Cyprinidae; genus Cirrhinus; species Cirrhinus mrigala. The sequence goes on from CM070018.1 coordinate 32,758,446, forward strand.
AGAGGCGTCGGGTGGGTGGCGGTCAGTTCTATTTGCTTAGTGTTTTGGTGTGGGTGGGGTAGGTGTGTGGGTGGGGTAGGTGTGTGTGTGTGGGTGGGGCGGGTGGGTGGGACTTAGTCATACGGGTTAGGGTTGAGGTGCCTAGGGCTACGAATGGTAGGTTTAGGCGAAGTGTTGGTGCAGGGCTAGGTAGGTAGGGTCAGTGTGATTTTCTGCTAAACTTTTGGAACCCTTAGCGGAAAATCGCACTTAGGGCTAGGGCTGGGCTAGGTTATATAGATAAAAACGAAGATTGATCCCCCCCAAAGTGATCGCCCCCCCCATATCTTGTGATGGGTAGGTCCTAGAGAGCTGAAATTGGGTCCATCTACTAATTAGAGGACGCTGAGTCGAATGCACTTGGTTTGGTTTCTCTAGCGCCACCTGGAGCCGAGATGCGGTAGTGACCAGTGGTGATCGCCCCCATATCTGGTGATCCATGGGTGCTAGAGAGCTGAAATTTGGTGTCTATAGTATTTGGGGGGGCCCCAGTCGATTGCACACGGTTTGGTTTCTCTAGCGCCACCAGGAGGCGAGATATGGGTTGGGAGAGGCGTCGGGTGGGTGGCGGTCAGTTCTATTTGCTTAGTGTTTTGGTGTGGGTGGGGTAGGTGTGTGGGTGGGGTAGGTGTGTGTGTGTGGGTGGGGCGGGTGGGTGGGACTTAGTCATACGGGTTAGGGTTGAGGTGCCTAGGGCTACGAATGGTAGGTTTAGGCGAAGTGTTGGTGCAGGGCTAGGTAGGTAGGGTCAGTGTGATTTTCTGCTAAACTTTTGGAACCCTTAGCGGAAAATCGCACTTAGGGCTAGGGCTGGGCTAGGTTATATAGATAAAAACGAAGATTGATCCCCCCCAAAGTGATCGCCCCCCCCATATCTTGTGATGGGTAGGTCCTAGAGAGCTGAAATTGGGTCCATCTACTAATTAGAGGACGCTGAGTCGAATGCACTTGGTTTGGTTTCTCTAGCGCCACCTGGAGCCGAGATGCGGTAGTGACCAGTGGTGATCGCCCCCATATCTGGTGATCCATGGGTGCTAGAGAGCTGAAATTTGGTGTCTATAGTATTTGGGGGGGCCCCAGTCGATTGCACACGGTTTGGTTTCTCTAGCGCCACCAGGAGGCGAGATATGGGTTGGGAGAGGCGTCGGGTGGGTGGCGGTCAGTTCTATTTGCTTAGTGTTTTGGTGTGGGTGGGGTAGGTGTGTGGGTGGGGTAGGTGTGTGTGTGTGGGTGGGGCGGGTGGGTGGGACTTAGTCATACGGGTTAGGGTTGAGGTGCCTAGGGCTACGAATGGTAGGTTTAGGCGAAGTGTTGGTGCAGGGCTAGGTAGGTAGGGTCAGTGTGATTTTCTGCTAAACTTTTGGAACCCTTAGCGGAAAATCGCACTTAGGGCTAGGGCTGGGCTAGGTTATATAGATAAAAACGAAGATTGATCCCCCCCAAAGTGATCGCCCCCCCCATATCTTGTGATGGGTAGGTCCTAGAGAGCTGAAATTGGGTCCATCTACTAATTAGAGGACGCTGAGTCGAATGCACTTGGTTTGGTTTCTCTAGCGCCACCTGGAGCCGAGATGCGGTAGTGACCAGTGGTGATCGCCCCCATATCTGGTGATCCATGGGTGCTAGAGAGCTGAAATTTGGTGTCTATAGTATTTGGGGGGGCCCCAGTCGATTGCACACGGTTTGGTTTCTCTAGCGCCACCAGGAGGCGAGATATGGGTTGGGAGAGGCGTCGGGTGGGTGGCGGTCAGTTCTATTTGCTTAGTGTTTTGGTGTGGGTGGGGTAGGTGTGTGGGTGGGGTAGGTGTGTGTGTGTGGGTGGGGCGGGTGGGTGGGACTTAGTCATACGGGTTAGGGTTGAGGTGCCTAGGGCTACGAATGGTAGGTTTAGGCGAAGTGTTGGTGCAGGGCTAGGTAGGTAGGGTCAGTGTGATTTTCTGCTAAACTTTTGGAACCCTTAGCGGAAAATCGCACTTAGGGCTAGGGCTGGGCTAGGTTATATAGATAAAAACGAAGATTGATCCCCCCCAAAGTGATCGCCCCCCCCATATCTTGTGATGGGTAGGTCCTAGAGAGCTGAAATTGGGTCCATCTACTAATTAGAGGACGCTGAGTCGAATGCACTTGGTTTGGTTTCTCTAGCGCCACCTGGAGCCGAGATGCGGTAGTGACCAGTGGTGATCGCCCCCATATCTGGTGATCCATGGGTGCTAGAGAGCTGAAATTTGGTGTCTATAGTATTTGGGGGGGCCCCAGTCGATTGCACACGGTTTGGTTTCTCTAGCGCCACCAGGAGGCGAGATATGGGTTGGGAGAGGCGTCGGGTGGGTGGCGGTCAGTTCTATTTGCTTAGTGTTTTGGTGTGGGTGGGGTAGGTGTGTGGGTGGGGTAGGTGTGTGTGTGTGGGTGGGGCGGGTGGGTGGGACTTAGTCATACGGGTTAGGGTTGAGGTGCCTAGGGCTACGAATGGTAGGTTTAGGCGAAGTGTTGGTGCAGGGCTAGGTAGGTAGGGTCAGTGTGATTTTCTGCTAAACTTTTGGAACCCTTAGCGGAAAATCGCACTTAGGGCTAGGGCTGGGCTAGGTTATATAGATAAAAACGAAGATTGATCCCCCCCAAAGTGATCGCCCCCCCCATATCTTGTGATGGGTAGGTCCTAGAGAGCTGAAATTGGGTCCATCTACTAATTAGAGGACGCTGAGTCGAATGCACTTGGTTTGGTTTCTCTAGCGCCACCTGGAGCCGAGATGCGGTAGTGACCAGTGGTGATCGCCCCCATATCTGGTGATCCATGGGTGCTAGAGAGCTGAAATTTGGTGTCTATAGTATTTGGGGGGGCCCCAGTCGATTGCACACGGTTTGGTTTCTCTAGCGCCACCAGGAGGCGAGATATGGGTTGGGAGAGGCGTCGGGTGGGTGGCGGTCAGTTCTATTTGCTTAGTGTTTTGGTGTGGGTGGGGTAGGTGTGTGGGTGGGGTAGGTGTGTGTGTGTGGGTGGGGCGGGTGGGTGGGACTTAGTCATACGGGTTAGGGTTGAGGTGCCTAGGGCTACGAATGGTAGGTTTAGGCGAAGTGTTGGTGCAGGGCTAGGTAGGTAGGGTCAGTGTGATTTTCTGCTAAACTTTTGGAACCCTTAGCGGAAAATCGCACTTAGGGCTAGGGCTGGGCTAGGTTATATAGATAAAAACGAAGATTGATCCCCCCCAAAGTGATCGCCCCCCCCATATCTTGTGATGGGTAGGTCCTAGAGAGCTGAAATTGGGTCCATCTACTAATTAGAGGACGCTGAGTCGAATGCACTTGGTTTGGTTTCTCTAGCGCCACCTGGAGCCGAGATGCGGTAGTGACCAGTGGTGATCGCCCCCATATCTGGTGATCCATGGGTGCTAGAGAGCTGAAATTTGGTGTCTATAGTATTTGGGGGGGCCCCAGTCGATTGCACACGGTTTGGTTTCTCTAGCGCCACCAGGAGGCGAGATATGGGTTGGGAGAGGCGTCGGGTGGGTGGCGGTCAGTTCTATTTGCTTAGTGTTTTGGTGTGGGTGGGGTAGGTGTGTGGGTGGGGTAGGTGTGTGTGTGTGGGTGGGGCGGGTGGGTGGGACTTAGTCATACGGGTTAGGGTTGAGGTGCCTAGGGCTACGAATGGTAGGTTTAGGCGAAGTGTTGGTGCAGGGCTAGGTAGGTAGGGTCAGTGTGATTTTCTGCTAAACTTTTGGAACCCTTAGCGGAAAATCGCACTTAGGGCTAGGGCTGGGCTAGGTTATATAGATAAAAACGAAGATTGATCCCCCCCAAAGTGATCGCCCCCCCCATATCTTGTGATGGGTAGGTCCTAGAGAGCTGAAATTGGGTCCATCTACTAATTAGAGGACGCTGAGTCGAATGCACTTGGTTTGGTTTCTCTAGCGCCACCTGGAGCCGAGATGCGGTAGTGACCAGTGGTGATCGCCCCCATATCTGGTGATCCATGGGTGCTAGAGAGCTGAAATTTGGTGTCTATAGTATTTGGGGGGGCCCCAGTCGATTGCACACGGTTTGGTTTCTCTAGCGCCACCAGGAGGCGAGATATGGGTTGGGAGAGGCGTCGGGTGGGTGGCGGTCAGTTCTATTTGCTTAGTGTTTTGGTGTGGGTGGGGTAGGTGTGTGGGTGGGGTAGGTGTGTGTGTGTGGGTGGGGCGGGTGGGTGGGACTTAGTCATACGGGTTAGGGTTGAGGTGCCTAGGGCTACGAATGGTAGGTTTAGGCGAAGTGTTGGTGCAGGGCTAGGTAGGTAGGGTCAGTGTGATTTTCTGCTAAACTTTTGGAACCCTTAGCGGAAAATCGCACTTAGGGCTAGGGCTGGGCTAGGTTATATAGATAAAAACGAAGATTGATCCCCCCCAAAGTGATCGCCCCCCCCATATCTTGTGATGGGTAGGTCCTAGAGAGCTGAAATTGGGTCCATCTACTAATTAGAGGACGCTGAGTCGAATGCACTTGGTTTGGTTTCTCTAGCGCCACCTGGAGCCGAGATGCGGTAGTGACCAGTGGTGATCGCCCCCATATCTGGTGATCCATGGGTGCTAGAGAGCTGAAATTTGGTGTCTATAGTATTTGGGGGGGCCCCAGTCGATTGCACACGGTTTGGTTTCTCTAGCGCCACCAGGAGGCGAGATATGGGTTGGGAGAGGCGTCGGGTGGGTGGCGGTCAGTTCTATTTGCTTAGTGTTTTGGTGTGGGTGGGGTAGGTGTGTGGGTGGGGTAGGTGTGTGTGTGTGGGTGGGGCGGGTGGGTGGGACTTAGTCATACGGGTTAGGGTTGAGGTGCCTAGGGCTACGAATGGTAGGTTTAGGCGAAGTGTTGGTGCAGGGCTAGGTAGGTAGGGTCAGTGTGATTTTCTGCTAAACTTTTGGAACCCTTAGCGGAAAATCGCACTTAGGGCTAGGGCTGGGCTAGGTTATATAGATAAAAACGAAGATTGATCCCCCCCAAAGTGATCGCCCCCCCCATATCTTGTGATGGGTAGGTCCTAGAGAGCTGAAATTGGGTCCATCTACTAATTAGAGGACGCTGAGTCGAATGCACTTGGTTTGGTTTCTCTAGCGCCACCTGGAGCCGAGATGCGGTAGTGACCAGTGGTGATCGCCCCCATATCTGGTGATCCATGGGTGCTAGAGAGCTGAAATTTGGTGTCTATAGTATTTGGGGGGGCCCCAGTCGATTGCACACGGTTTGGTTTCTCTAGCGCCACCAGGAGGCGAGATATGGGTTGGGAGAGGCGTCGGGTGGGTGGCGGTCAGTTCTATTTGCTTAGTGTTTTGGTGTGGGTGGGGTAGGTGTGTGGGTGGGGTAGGTGTGTGTGTGTGGGTGGGGCGGGTGGGTGGGACTTAGTCATACGGGTTAGGGTTGAGGTGCCTAGGGCTACGAATGGTAGGTTTAGGCGAAGTGTTGGTGCAGGGCTAGGTAGGTAGGGTCAGTGTGATTTTCTGCTAAACTTTTGGAACCCTTAGCGGAAAATCGCACTTAGGGCTAGGGCTGGGCTAGGTTATATAGATAAAAACGAAGATTGATCCCCCCCAAAGTGATCGCCCCCCCCATATCTTGTGATGGGTAGGTCCTAGAGAGCTGAAATTGGGTCCATCTACTAATTAGAGGACGCTGAGTCGAATGCACTTGGTTTGGTTTCTCTAGCGCCACCTGGAGCCGAGATGCGGTAGTGACCAGTGGTGATCGCCCCCATATCTGGTGATCCATGGGTGCTAGAGAGCTGAAATTTGGTGTCTATAGTATTTGGGGGGGCCCCAGTCGATTGCACACGGTTTGGTTTCTCTAGCGCCACCAGGAGGCGAGATATGGGTTGGGAGAGGCGTCGGGTGGGTGGCGGTCAGTTCTATTTGCTTAGTGTTTTGGTGTGGGTGGGGTAGGTGTGTGGGTGGGGTAGGTGTGTGTGTGTGGGTGGGGCGGGTGGGTGGGACTTAGTCATACGGGTTAGGGTTGAGGTGCCTAGGGCTACGAATGGTAGGTTTAGGCGAAGTGTTGGTGCAGGGCTAGGTAGGTAGGGTCAGTGTGATTTTCTGCTAAACTTTTGGAACCCTTAGCGGAAAATCGCACTTAGGGCTAGGGCTGGGCTAGGTTATATAGATAAAAACGAAGATTGATCCCCCCCAAAGTGATCGCCCCCCCCATATCTTGTGATGGGTAGGTCCTAGAGAGCTGAAATTGGGTCCATCTACTAATTAGAGGACGCTGAGTCGAATGCACTTGGTTTGGTTTCTCTAGCGCCACCTGGAGCCGAGATGCGGTAGTGACCAGTGGTGATCGCCCCCATATCTGGTGATCCATGGGTGCTAGAGAGCTGAAATTTGGTGTCTATAGTATTTGGGGGGGCCCCAGTCGATTGCACACGGTTTGGTTTCTCTAGCGCCACCAGGAGGCGAGATATGGGTTGGGAGAGGCGTCGGGTGGGTGGCGGTCAGTTCTATTTGCTTAGTGTTTTGGTGTGGGTGGGGTAGGTGTGTGGGTGGGGTAGGTGTGTGTGTGTGGGTGGGGCGGGTGGGTGGGACTTAGTCATACGGGTTAGGGTTGAGGTGCCTAGGGCTACGAATGGTAGGTTTAGGCGAAGTGTTGGTGCAGGGCTAGGTAGGTAGGGTCAGTGTGATTTTCTGCTAAACTTTTGGAACCCTTAGCGGAAAATCGCACTTAGGGCTAGGGCTGGGCTAGGTTATATAGATAAAAACGAAGATTGATCCCCCCCAAAGTGATCGCCCCCCCCATATCTTGTGATGGGTAGGTCCTAGAGAGCTGAAATTGGGTCCATCTACTAATTAGAGGACGCTGAGTCGAATGCACTTGGTTTGGTTTCTCTAGCGCCACCTGGAGCCGAGATGCGGTAGTGACCAGTGGTGATCGCCCCCATATCTGGTGATCCATGGGTGCTAGAGAGCTGAAATTTGGTGTCTATAGTATTTGGGGGGGCCCCAGTCGATTGCACACGGTTTGGTTTCTCTAGCGCCACCAGGAGGCGAGATATGGGTTGGGAGAGGCGTCGGGTGGGTGGCGGTCAGTTCTATTTGCTTAGTGTTTTGGTGTGGGTGGGGTAGGTGTGTGGGTGGGGTAGGTGTGTGTGTGTGGGTGGGGCGGGTGGGTGGGACTTAGTCATACGGGTTAGGGTTGAGGTGCCTAGGGCTACGAATGGTAGGTTTAGGCGAAGTGTTGGTGCAGGGCTAGGTAGGTAGGGTCAGTGTGATTTTCTGCTAAACTTTTGGAACCCTTAGCGGAAAATCGCACTTAGGGCTAGGGCTGGGCTAGGTTATATAGATAAAAACGAAGATTGATCCCCCCCAAAGTGATCGCCCCCCCCATATCTTGTGATGGGTAGGTCCTAGAGAGCTGAAATTGGGTCCATCTACTAATTAGAGGACGCTGAGTCGAATGCACTTGGTTTGGTTTCTCTAGCGCCACCTGGAGCCGAGATGCGGTAGTGACCAGTGGTGATCGCCCCCATATCTGGTGATCCATGGGTGCTAGAGAGCTGAAATTTGGTGTCTATAGTATTTGGGGGGGCCCCAGTCGATTGCACACGGTTTGGTTTCTCTAGCGCCACCAGGAGGCGAGATATGGGTTGGGAGAGGCGTCGGGTGGGTGGCGGTCAGTTCTATTTGCTTAGTGTTTTGGTGTGGGTGGGGTAGGTGTGTGGGTGGGGTAGGTGTGTGTGTGTGGGTGGGGCGGGTGGGTGGGACTTAGTCATACGGGTTAGGGTTGAGGTGCCTAGGGCTACGAATGGTAGGTTTAGGCGAAGTGTTGGTGCAGGGCTAGGTAGGTAGGGTCAGTGTGATTTTCTGCTAAACTTTTGGAACCCTTAGCGGAAAATCGCACTTAGGGCTAGGGCTGGGCTAGGTTATATAGATAAAAACGAAGATTGATCCCCCCCAAAGTGATCGCCCCCCCCATATCTTGTGATGGGTAGGTCCTAGAGAGCTGAAATTGGGTCCATCTACTAATTAGAGGACGCTGAGTCGAATGCACTTGGTTTGGTTTCTCTAGCGCCACCTGGAGCCGAGATGCGGTAGTGACCAGTGGTGATCGCCCCCATATCTGGTGATCCATGGGTGCTAGAGAGCTGAAATTTGGTGTCTATAGTATTTGGGGGGGCCCCAGTCGATTGCACACGGTTTGGTTTCTCTAGCGCCACCAGGAGGCGAGATATGGGTTGGGAGAGGCGTCGGGTGGGTGGCGGTCAGTTCTATTTGCTTAGTGTTTTGGTGTGGGTGGGGTAGGTGTGTGGGTGGGGTAGGTGTGTGTGTGTGGGTGGGGCGGGTGGGTGGGACTTAGTCATACGGGTTAGGGTTGAGGTGCCTAGGGCTACGAATGGTAGGTTTAGGCGAAGTGTTGGTGCAGGGCTAGGTAGGTAGGGTCAGTGTGATTTTCTGCTAAACTTTTGGAACCCTTAGCGGAAAATCGCACTTAGGGCTAGGGCTGGGCTAGGTTATATAGATAAAAACGAAGATTGATCCCCCCCAAAGTGATCGCCCCCCCCATATCTTGTGATGGGTAGGTCCTAGAGAGCTGAAATTGGGTCCATCTACTAATTAGAGGACGCTGAGTCGAATGCACTTGGTTTGGTTTCTCTAGCGCCACCTGGAGCCGAGATGCGGTAGTGACCAGTGGTGATCGCCCCCATATCTGGTGATCCATGGGTGCTAGAGAGCTGAAATTTGGTTGTCTATAGTATTTGGGGGGGCCCCAGTCGATTGCACACGGTTTGGTTTCTCTAGCGCCACCAGGAGGCGAGATATGGGTTGGGAGAGGCGTCGGGTGGGTGGCGGTCAGTTCTATTTGCTTAGTGTTTTGGTGTGGGTGGGGTAGGTGTGTGGGTGGGGTAGGTGTGTGTGTGTGGGTGGGGCGGGTGGGTGGGACTTAGTCATACGGGTTAGGGTTGAGGTGCCTAGGGCTACGAATGGTAGGTTTAGGCGAAGTGTTGGTGCAGGGCTAGGTAGGTAGGGTCAGTGTGATTTTCTGCTAAACTTTTGGAACCCTTAGCGGAAAATCGCACTTAGGGCTAGGGCTGGGCTAGGTTATATAGATAAAAACGAAGATTGATCCCCCCCAAAGTGATCGCCCCCCCCATATCTTGTGATGGGTAGGTCCTAGAGAGCTGAAATTGGGTCCATCTACTAATTAGAGGACGCTGAGTCGAATGCACTTGGTTTGGTTTCTCTAGCGCCACCTGGAGCCGAGATGCGGTAGTGACCAGTGGTGATCGCCCCCATATCTGGTGATCCATGGGTGCTAGAGAGCTGAAATTTGGTTGTCTATAGTATTTGGGGGGGCCCCAGTCGATTGCACACGGTTTGGTTTCTCTAGCGCCACCAGGAGGCGAGATATGGGTTGGGAGAGGCGTCGGGTGGGTGGCGGTCAGTTCTATTTGCTTAGTGTTTTGGTGTGGGTGGGGTAGGTGTGTGGGTGGGGTAGGTGTGTGTGTGTGGGTGGGGCGGGTGGGTGGGACTTAGTCATACGGGTTAGGGTTGAGGTGCCTAGGGCTACGAATGGTAGGTTTAGGCGAAGTGTTGGTGCAGGGCTAGGTAGGTAGGGTCAGTGTGATTTTCTGCTAAACTTTTGGAACCCTTAGCGGAAAATCGCACTTAGGGCTAGGGCTGGGCTAGGTTATATAGATAAAAACGAAGATTGATCCCCCCCAAAGTGATCGCCCCCCCCATATCTTGTGATGGGTAGGTCCTAGAGAGCTGAAATTGGGTCCATCTACTAATTAGAGGACGCTGAGTCGAATGCACTTGGTTTGGTTTCTCTAGCGCCACCTGGAGCCGAGATGCGGTAGTGACCAGTGGTGATCGCCCCCATATCTGGTGATCCATGGGTGCTAGAGAGCTGAAATTTGGTGTCTATAGTATTTGGGGGGGCCCCAGTCGATTGCACACGGTTTGGTTTCTCTAGCGCCACCAGGAGGCGAGATATGGGTTGGGAGAGGCGTCGGGTGGGTGGCGGTCAGTTCTATTTGCTTAGTGTTTTGGTGTGGGTGGGGTAGGTGTGTGGGTGGGGTAGGTGTGTGTGTGTGGGTGGGGCGGGTGGGTGGGACTTAGTCATACGGGTTAGGGTTGAGGTGCCTAGGGCTACGAATGGTAGGTTTAGGCGAAGTGTTGGTGCAGGGCTAGGTAGGTAGGGTCAGTGTGATTTTCTGCTAAACTTTTGGAACCCTTAGCGGAAAATCGCACTTAGGGCTAGGGCTGGGCTAGGTTATATAGATAAAAACGAAGATTGATCCCCCCCAAAGTGATCGCCCCCCCCATATCTTGTGATGGGTAGGTCCTAGAGAGCTGAAATTGGGTCCATCTACTAATTAGAGGACGCTGAGTCGAATGCACTTGGTTTGGTTTCTCTAGCGCCACCTGGAGCCGAGATGCGGTAGTGACCAGTGGTGATCGCCCCCATATCTGGTGATCCATGGGTGCTAGAGAGCTGAAATTTGGTTGTCTATAGTATTTGGGGGGGCCCCAGTCGATTGCACACGGTTTGGTTTCTCTAGCGCCACCAGGAGGCGAGATATGGGTTGGGAGAGGCGTCGGGTGGGTGGCGGTCAGTTCTATTTGCTTAGTGTTTTGGTGTGGGTGGGGTAGGTGTGTGGGTGGGGTAGGTGTGTGTGTGTGGGTGGGGCGGGTGGGTGGGACTTAGTCATACGGGTTAGGGTTGAGGTGCCTAGGGCTACGAATGGTAGGTTTAGGCGAAGTGTTGGTGCAGGGCTAGGTAGGTAGGGTCAGTGTGATTTTCTGCTAAACTTTTGGAACCCTTAGCGGAAAATCGCACTTAGGGCTAGGGCTGGGCTAGGTTATATAGATAAAAACGAAGATTGATCCCCCCCAAAGTGATCGCCCCCCCCATATCTTGTGATGGGTAGGTCCTAGAGAGCTGAAATTGGGTCCATCTACTAATTAGAGGACGCTGAGTCGAATGCACTTGGTTTGGTTTCTCTAGCGCCACCTGGAGCCGAGATGCGGTAGTGACCAGTGGTGATCGCCCCCATATCTGGTGATCCATGGGTGCTAGAGAGCTGAAATTTGGTGTCTATAGTATTTGGGGGGGCCCCAGTCGATTGCACACGGTTTGGTTTCTCTAGCGCCACCAGGAGGCGAGATATGGGTTGGGAGAGGCGTCGGGTGGGTGGCGGTCAGTTCTATTTGCTTAGTGTTTTGGTGTGGGTGGGGTAGGTGTGTGGGTGGGGTAGGTGTGTGTGTGTGGGTGGGGCGGGTGGGTGGGACTTAGTCATACGGGTTAGGGTTGAGGTGCCTAGGGCTACGAATGGTAGGTTTAGGCGAAGTGTTGGTGCAGGGCTAGGTAGGTAGGGTCAGTGTGATTTTCTGCTAAACTTTTGGAACCCTTAGCGGAAAATCGCACTTAGGGCTAGGGCTGGGCTAGGTTATATAGATAAAAACGAAGATTGATCCCCCCCAAAGTGATCGCCCCCCCCATATCTTGTGATGGGTAGGTCCTAGAGAGCTGAAATTGGGTCCATCTACTAATTAGAGGACGCTGAGTCGAATGCACTTGGTTTGGTTTCTCTAGCGCCACCTGGAGCCGAGATGCGGTAGTGACCAGTGGTGATCGCCCCCATATCTGGTGATCCATGGGTGCTAGAGAGCTGAAATTTGGTGTCTATAGTATTTGGGGGGGCCCCAGTCGATTGCACACGGTTTGGTTTCTCTAGCGCCACCAGGAGGCGAGATATGGGTTGGGAGAGGCGTCGGGTGGGTGGCGGTCAGTTCTATTTGCTTAGTGTTTTGGTGTGGGTGGGGTAGGTGTGTGGGTGGGGTAGGTGTGTGTGTGTGGGTGGGGCGGGTGGGTGGGACTTAGTCATACGGGTTAGGGTTGAGGTGCCTAGGGCTACGAATGGTAGGTTTAGGCGAAGTGTTGGTGCAGGGCTAGGTAGGTAGGGTCAGTGTGATTTTCTGCTAAACTTTTGGAACCCTTAGCGGAAAATCGCACTTAGGGCTAGGGCTGGGCTAGGTTATATAGATAAAAACGAAGATTGATCCCCCCCAAAGTGATCGCCCCCCCCATATCTTGTGATGGGTAGGTCCTAGAGAGCTGAAATTGGGTCCATCTACTAATTAGAGGACGCTGAGTCGAATGCACTTGGTTTGGTTTCTCTAGCGCCACCTGGAGCCGAGATGCGGTAGTGACCAGTGGTGATCGCCCCCATATCTGGTGATCCATGGGTGCTAGAGAGCTGAAATTTGGTTGTCTATAGTATTTGGGGGGGCCCCAGTCGATTGCACACGGTTTGGTTTCTCTAGCGCCACCAGGAGGCGAGATATGGGTTGGGAGAGGCGTCGGGTGGGTGGCGGTCAGTTCTATTTGCTTAGTGTTTTGGTGTGGGTGGGGTAGGTGTGTGGGTGGGGTAGGTGTGTGTGTGTGGGTGGGGCGGGTGGGTGGGACTTAGTCATACGGGTTAGGGTTGAGGTGCCTAGGGCTACGAATGGTAGGTTTAGGCGAAGTGTTGGTGCAGGGCTAGGTAGGTAGGGTCAGTGTGATTTTCTGCTAAACTTTTGGAACCCTTAGCGGAAAATCGCACTTAGGGCTAGGGCTGGGCTAGGTTATATAGATAAAAACGAAGATTGATCCCCCCCAAAGTGATCGCCCCCCCCATATCTTGTGATGGGTAGGTCCTAGAGAGCTGAAATTGGGTCCATCTACTAATTAGAGGACGCTGAGTCGAATGCACTTGGTTTGGTTTCTCTAGCGCCACCTGGAGCCGAGATGCGGTAGTGACCAGTGGTGATCGCCCCCATATCTGGTGATCCATGGGTGCTAGAGAGCTGAAATTTGGTTGTCTATAGTATTTGGGGGGGCCCCAGTCGATTGCACACGGTTTGGTTTCTCTAGCGCCACCAGGAGGCGAGATATGGGTTGGGAGAGGCGTCGGGTGGGTGGCGGTCAGTTCTATTTGCTTAGTGTTTTGGTGTGGGTGGGGTAGGTGTGTGGGTGGGGTAGGTGTGTGTGTGTGGGTGGGGCGGGTGGGTGGGACTTAGTCATACGGGTTAGGGTTGAGGTGCCTAGGGCTACGAATGGTAGGTTTAGGCGAAGTGTTGGTGCAGGGCTAGGTAGGTAGGGTCAGTGTGATTTTCTGCTAAACTTTTGGAACCCTTAGCGGAAAATCGCACTTAGGGCTAGGGCTGGGCTAGGTTATATAGATAAAAACGAAGATTGATCCCCCCCAAAGTGATCGCCCCCCCCATATCTTGTGATGGGTAGGTCCTAGAGAGCTGAAATTGGGTCCATCTACTAATTAGAGGACGCTGAGTCGAATGCACTTGGTTTGGTTTCTCTAGCGCCACCTGGAGCCGAGATGCGGTAGTGACCAGTGGTGATCGCCCCCATATCTGGTGATCCATGGGTGCTAGAGAGCTGAAATTTGGTGTCTATAGTATTTGGGGGGGCCCCAGTCGATTGCACACGGTTTGGTTTCTCTAGCGCCACCAGGAGGCGAGATATGGGTTGGGAGAGGCGTCGGGTGGGTGGCGGTCAGTTCTATTTGCTTAGTGTTTTGGTGTGGGTGGGGTAGGTGTGTGGGTGGGGTAGGTGTGTGTGTGTGGGTGGGGCGGGTGGGTGGGACTTAGTCATACGGGTTAGGGTTGAGGTGCCTAGGGCTACGAATGGTAGGTTTAGGCGAAGTGTTGGTGCAGGGCTAGGTAGGTAGGGTCAGTGTGATTTTCTGCTAAACTTTTGGAACCCTTAGCGGAAAATCGCACTTAGGGCTAGGGCTGGGCTAGGTTATATAGATAAAAACGAAGATTGATCCCCCCCAAAGTGATCGCCCCCCCCATATCTTGTGATGGGTAGGTCCTAGAGAGCTGAAATTGGGTCCATCTACTAATTAGAGGACGCTGAGTCGAATGCACTTGGTTTGGTTTCTCTAGCGCCACCTGGAGCCGAGATGCGGTAGTGACCAGTGGTGATCGCCCCCATATCTGGTGATCCATGGGTGCTAGAGAGCTGAAATTTGGTGTCTATAGTATTTGGGGGGGCCCCAGTCGATTGCACACGGTTTGGTTTCTCTAGCGCCACCAGGAGGCGAGATATGGGTTGGGAGAGGCGTCGGGTGGGTGGCGGTCAGTTCTATTTGCTTAGTGTTTTGGTGTGGGTGGGGTAGGTGTGTGGGTGGGGTAGGTGTGTGTGTGTGGGTGGGGCGGGTGGGTGGGACTTAGTCATACGGGTTAGGGTTGAGGTGCCTAGGGCTACGAATGGTAGGTTTAGGCGAAGTGTTGGTGCAGGGCTAGGTAGGTAGGGTCAGTGTGATTTTCTGCTAAACTTTTGGAACCCTTAGCGGAAAATCGCACTTAGGGCTAGGGCTGGGCTAGGTTATATAGATAAAAACGAAGATTGATCCCCCCCAAAGTGATCGCCCCCCCCATATCTTGTGATGGGTAGGTCCTAGAGAGCTGAAATTGGGTCCATCTACTAATTAGAGGACGCTGAGTCGAATGCACTTGGTTTGGTTTCTCTAGCGCCACCTGGAGCCGAGATGCGGTAGTGACCAGTGGTGATCGCCCCCATATCTGGTGATCCATGGGTGCTAGAGAGCTGAAATTTGGTTGTCTATAGTATTTGGGGGGGCCCCAGTCGATTGCACACGGTTTGGTTTCTCTAGCGCCACCAGGAGGCGAGATATGGGTTGGGAGAGGCGTCGGGTGGGTGGCGGTCAGTTCTATTTGCTTAGTGTTTTGGTGTGGGTGGGGTAGGTGTGTGGGTGGGGTAGGTGTGTGTGTGTGGGTGGGGCGGGTGGGTGGGACTTAGTCATACGGGTTAGGGTTGAGGTGCCTAGGGCTACGAATGGTAGGTTTAGGCGAAGTGTTGGTGCAGGGCTAGGTAGGTAGGGTCAGTGTGATTTTCTGCTAAACTTTTGGAACCCTTAGCGGAAAATCGCACTTAGGGCTAGGGCTGGGCTAGGTTATATAGATAAAAACGAAGATTGATCCCCCCCAAAGTGATCGCCCCCCCCATATCTTGTGATGGGTAGGTCCTAGAGAGCTGAAATTGGGTCCATCTACTAATTAGAGGACGCTGAGTCGAATGCACTTGGTTTGGTTTCTCTAGCGCCACCTGGAGCCGAGATGCGGTAGTGACCAGTGGTGATCGCCCCCATATCTGGTGATCCATGGGTGCTAGAGAGCTGAAATTTGGTTGTCTATAGTATTTGGGGGGGCCCCAGTCGATTGCACACGGTTTGGTTTCTCTAGCGCCACCAGGAGGCGAGATATGGGTTGGGAGAGGCGTCGGGTGGGTGGCGGTCAGTTCTATTTGCTTAGTGTTTTGGTGTGGGTGGGGTAGGTGTGTGGGTGGGGTAGGTGTGTGTGTGTGGGTGGGGCGGGTGGGTGGGACTTAGTCATACGGGTTAGGGTTGAGGTGCCTAGGGCTACGAATGGTAGGTTTAGGCGAAGTGTTGGTGCAGGGCTAGGTAGGTAGGGTCAGTGTGATTTTCTGCTAAACTTTTGGAACCCTTAGCGGAAAATCGCACTTAGGGCTAGGGCTGGGCTAGGTTATATAGATAAAAACGAAGATTGATCCCCCCCAAAGTGATCGCCCCCCCCATATCTTGTGATGGGTAGGTCCTAGAGAGCTGAAATTGGGTCCATCTACTAATTAGAGGACGCTGAGTCGAATGCACTTGGTTTGGTTTCTCTAGCGCCACCTGGAGCCGAGATGCGGTAGTGACCAGTGGTGATCGCCCCCATATCTGGTGATCCATGGGTGCTAGAGAGCTGAAATTTGGTGTCTATAGTATTTGGGGGGGCCCCAGTCGATTGCACACGGTTTGGTTTCTCTAGCGCCACCAGGAGGCGAGATATGGGTTGGGAGAGGCGTCGGGTGGGTGGCGGTCAGTTCTATTTGCTTAGTGTTTTGGTGTGGGTGGGGTAGGTGTGTGGGTGGGGTAGGTGTGTGTGTGTGGGTGGGGCGGGTGGGTGGGACTTAGTCATACGGGTTAGGGTTGAGGTGCCTAGGGCTACGAATGGTAGGTTTAGGCGAAGTGTTGGTGCAGGGCTAGGTAGGTAGGGTCAGTGTGATTTTCTGCTAAACTTTTGGAACCCTTAGCGGAAAATCGCACTTAGGGCTAGGGCTGGGCTAGGTTATATAGATAAAAACGAAGATTGATCCCCCCCAAAGTGATCGCCCCCCCCATATCTTGTGATGGGTAGGTCCTAGAGAGCTGAAATTGGGTCCATCTACTAATTAGAGGACGCTGAGTCGAATGCACTTGGTTTGGTTTCTCTAGCGCCACCTGGAGCCGAGATGCGGTAGTGACCAGTGGTGATCGCCCCCATATCTGGTGATCCATGGGTGCTAGAGAGCTGAAATTTGGTTGTCTATAGTATTTGGGGGGGCCCCAGTCGATTGCACACGGTTTGGTTTCTCTAGCGCCACCAGGAGGCGAGATATGGGTTGGGAGAGGCGTCGGGTGGGTGGCGGTCAGTTCTATTTGCTTAGTGTTTTGGTGTGGGTGGGGTAGGTGTGTGGGTGGGGTAGGTGTGTGTGTGTGGGTGGGGCGGGTGGGTGGGACTTAGTCATACGGGTTAGGGTTGAGGTGCCTAGGGCTACGAATGGTAGGTTTAGGCGAAGTGTTGGTGCAGGGCTAGGTAGGTAGGGTCAGTGTGATTTTCTGCTAAACTTTTGGAACCCTTAGCGGAAAATCGCACTTAGGGCTAGGGCTGGGCTAGGTTATATAGATAAAAACGAAGATTGATCCCCCCCAAAGTGATCGCCCCCCCCATATCTTGTGATGGGTAGGTCCTAGAGAGCTGAAATTGGGTCCATCTACTAATTAGAGGACGCTGAGTCGAATGCACTTGGTTTGGTTTCTCTAGCGCCACCTGGAGCCGAGATGCGGTAGTGACCAGTGGTGATCGCCCCCATATCTGGTGATCCATGGGTGCTAGAGAGCTGAAATTTGGTGTCTATAGTATTTGGGGGGGCCCCAGTCGATTGCACACGGTTTGGTTTCTCTAGCGCCACCAGGAGGCGAGATATGGGTTGGGAGAGGCGTCGGGTGGGTGGCGGTCAGTTCTATTTGCTTAGTGTTTTGGTGTGGGTGGGGTAGGTGTGTGGGTGGGGTAGGTGTGTGTGTGTGGGTGGGGCGGGTGGGTGGGACTTAGTCATACGGGTTAGGGTTGAGGTGCCTAGGGCTACGAATGGTAGGTTTAGGCGAAGTGTTGGTGCAGGGCTAGGTAGGTAGGGTCAGTGTGATTTTCTGCTAAACTTTTGGAACCCTTAGCGGAAAATCGCACTTAGGGCTAGGGCTGGGCTAGGTTATATAGATAAAAACGAAGATTGATCCCCCCCAAAGTGATCGCCCCCCCCATATCTTGTGATGGGTAGGTCCTAGAGAGCTGAAATTGGGTCCATCTACTAATTAGAGGACGCTGAGTCGAATGCACTTGGTTTGGTTTCTCTAGCGCCACCTGGAGCCGAGATGCGGTAGTGACCAGTGGTGATCGCCCCCATATCTGGTGATCCATGGGTGCTAGAGAGCTGAAATTTGGTGTCTATAGTATTTGGGGGGGCCCCAGTCGATTGCACACGGTTTGGTTTCTCTAGCGCCACCAGGAGGCGAGATATGGGTTGGGAGAGGCGTCGGGTGGGTGGCGGTCAGTTCTATTTGCTTAGTGTTTTGGTGTGGGTGGGGTAGGTGTGTGGGTGGGGTAGGTGTGTGTGTGTGGGTGGGGCGGGTGGGTGGGACTTAGTCATACGGGTTAGGGTTGAGGTGCCTAGGGCTACGAATGGTAGGTTTAGGCGAAGTGTTGGTGCAGGGCTAGGTAGGTAGGGTCAGTGTGATTTTCTGCTAAACTTTTGGAACCCTTAGCGGAAAATCGCACTTAGGGCTAGGGCTGGGCTAGGTTATATAGATAAAAACGAAGATTGATCCCCCCCAAAGTGATCGCCCCCCCCATATCTTGTGATGGGTAGGTCCTAGAGAGCTGAAATTGGGTCCATCTACTAATTAGAGGACGCTGAGTCGAATGCACTTGGTTTGGTTTCTCTAGCGCCACCTGGAGCCGAGATGCGGTAGTGACCAGTGGTGATCGCCCCCATATCTGGTGATCCATGGGTGCTAGAGAGCTGAAATTTGGTGTCTATAGTATTTGGGGGGGCCCCAGTCGATTGCACACGGTTTGGTTTCTCTAGCGCCACCAGGAGGCGAGATATGGGTTGGGAGAGGCGTCGGGTGGGTGGCGGTCAGTTCTATTTGCTTAGTGTTTTGGTGTGGGTGGGGTAGGTGTGTGGGTGGGGTAGGTGTGTGTGTGTGGGTGGGGCGGGTGGGTGGGACTTAGTCATACGGGTTAGGGTTGAGGTGCCTAGGGCTACGAATGGTAGGTTTAGGCGAAGTGTTGGTGCAGGGCTAGGTAGGTAGGGTCAGTGTGATTTTCTGCTAAACTTTTGGAACCCTTAGCGGAAAATCGCACTTAGGGCTAGGGCTGGGCTAGGTTATATAGATAAAAACGAAGATTGATCCCCCCCAAAGTGATCGCCCCCCCCATATCTTGTGATGGGTAGGTCCTAGAGAGCTGAAATTGGGTCCATCTACTAATTAGAGGACGCTGAGTCGAATGCACTTGGTTTGGTTTCTCTAGCGCCACCTGGAGCCGAGATGCGGTAGTGACCAGTGGTGATCGCCCCCATATCTGGTGATCCATGGGTGCTAGAGAGCTGAAATTTGGTGTCTATAGTATTTGGGGGGGCCCCAGTCGATTGCACACGGTTTGGTTTCTCTAGCGCCACCAGGAGGCGAGATATGGGTTGGGAGAGGCGTCGGGTGGGTGGCGGTCAGTTCTATTTGCTTAGTGTTTTGGTGTGGGTGGGGTAGGTGTGTGGGTGGGGTAGGTGTGTGTGTGTGGGTGGGGCGGGTGGGTGGGACTTAGTCATACGGGTTAGGGTTGAGGTGCCTAGGGCTACGAATGGTAGGTTTAGGCGAAGTGTTGGTGCAGGGCTAGGTAGGTAGGGTCAGTGTGATTTTCTGCTAAACTTTTGGAACCCTTAGCGGAAAATCGCACTTAGGGCTAGGGCTGGGCTAGGTTATATAGATAAAAACGAAGATTGATCCCCCCCAAAGTGATCGCCCCCCCCATATCTTGTGATGGGTAGGTCCTAGAGAGCTGAAATTGGGTCCATCTACTAATTAGAGGACGCTGAGTCGAATGCACTTGGTTTGGTTTCTCTAGCGCCACCTGGAGCCGAGATGCGGTAGTGACCAGTGGTGATCGCCCCCATATCTGGTGATCCATGGGTGCTAGAGAGCTGAAATTTGGTGTCTATAGTATTTGGGGGGGCCCCAGTCGATTGCACACGGTTTGGTTTCTCTAGCGCCACCAGGAGGCGAGATATGGGTTGGGAGAGGCGTCGGGTGGGTGGCGGTCAGTTCTATTTGCTTAGTGTTTTGGTGTGGGTGGGGTAGGTGTGTGGGTGGGGTAGGTGTGTGTGTGTGGGTGGGGCGGGTGGGTGGGACTTAGTCATACGGGTTAGGGTTGAGGTGCCTAGGGCTACGAATGGTAGGTTTAGGCGAAGTGTTGGTGCAGGGCTAGGTAGGTAGGGTCAGTGTGATTTTCTGCTAAACTTTTGGAACCCTTAGCGGAAAATCGCACTTAGGGCTAGGGCTGGGCTAGGTTATATAGATAAAAACGAAGATTGATCCCCCCCAAAGTGATCGCCCCCCCCATATCTTGTGATGGGTAGGTCCTAGAGAGCTGAAATTGGGTCCATCTACTAATTAGAGGACGCTGAGTCGAATGCACTTGGTTTGGTTTCTCTAGCGCCACCTGGAGCCGAGATGCGGTAGTGACCAGTGGTGATCGCCCCCATATCTGGTGATCCATGGGTGCTAGAGAGCTGAAATTTGGTGTCTATAGTATTTGGGGGGGCCCCAGTCGATTGCACACGGTTTGGTTTCTCTAGCGCCACCAGGAGGCGAGATATGGGTTGGGAGAGGCGTCGGGTGGGTGGCGGTCAGTTCTATTTGCTTAGTGTTTTGGTGTGGGTGGGGTAGGTGTGTGGGTGGGGTAGGTGTGTGTGTGTGGGTGGGGCGGGTGGGTGGGACTTAGTCATACGGGTTAGGGTTGAGGTGCCTAGGGCTACGAATGGTAGGTTTAGGCGAAGTGTTGGTGCAGGGCTAGGTAGGTAGGGTCAGTGTGATTTTCTGCTAAACTTTTGGAACCCTTAGCGGAAAATCGCACTTAGGGCTAGGGCTGGGCTAGGTTATATAGATAAAAACGAAGATTGATCCCCCCCAAAGTGATCGCCCCCCCCATATCTTGTGATGGGTAGGTCCTAGAGAGCTGAAATTGGGTCCATCTACTAATTAGAGGACGCTGAGTCGAATGCACTTGGTTTGGTTTCTCTAGCGCCACCTGGAGCCGAGATGCGGTAGTGACCAGTGGTGATCGCCCCCATATCTGGTGATCCATGGGTGCTAGAGAGCTGAAATTTGGTGTCTATAGTATTTGGGGGGGCCCCAGTCGATTGCACACGGTTTGGTTTCTCTAGCGCCACCAGGAGGCGAGATATGGGTTGGGAGAGGCGTCGGGTGGGTGGCGGTCAGTTCTATTTGCTTAGTGTTTTGGTGTGGGTGGGGTAGGTGTGTGGGTGGGGTAGGTGTGTGTGTGTGGGTGGGGCGGGTGGGTGGGACTTAGTCATACGGGTTAGGGTTGAGGTGCCTAGGGCTACGAATGGTAGGTTTAGGCGAAGTGTTGGTGCAGGGCTAGGTAGGTAGGGTCAGTGTGATTTTCTGCTAAACTTTTGGAACCCTTAGCGGAAAATCGCACTTAGGGCTAGGGCTGGGCTAGGTTATATAGATAAAAACGAAGATTGATCCCCCCCAAAGTGATCGCCCCCCCCATATCTTGTGATGGGTAGGTCCTAGAGAGCTGAAATTGGGTCCATCTACTAATTAGAGGACGCTGAGTCGAATGCACTTGGTTTGGTTTCTCTAGCGCCACCTGGAGCCGAGATGCGGTAGTGACCAGTGGTGATCGCCCCCATATCTGGTGATCCATGGGTGCTAGAGAGCTGAAATTTGGTGTCTATAGTATTTGGGGGGGCCCCAGTCGATTGCACACGGTTTGGTTTCTCTAGCGCCACCAGGAGGCGAGATATGGGTTGGGAGAGGCGTCGGGTGGGTGGCGGTCAGTTCTATTTGCTTAGTGTTTTGGTGTGGGTGGGGTAGGTGTGTGGGTGGGGTAGGTGTGTGTGTGTGGGTGGGGCGGGTGGGTGGGACTTAGTCATACGGGTTAGGGTTGAGGTGCCTAGGGCTACGAATGGTAGGTTTAGGCGAAGTGTTGGTGCAGGGCTAGGTAGGTAGGGTCAGTGTGATTTTCTGCTAAACTTTTGGAACCCTTAGCGGAAAATCGCACTTAGGGCTAGGGCTGGGCTAGGTTATATAGATAAAAACGAAGATTGATCCCCCCCAAAGTGATCGCCCCCCCCATATCTTGTGATGGGTAGGTCCTAGAGAGCTGAAATTGGGTCCATCTACTAATTAGAGGACGCTGAGTCGAATGCACTTGGTTTGGTTTCTCTAGCGCCACCTGGAGCCGAGATGCGGTAGTGACCAGTGGTGATCGCCCCCATATCTGGTGATCCATGGGTGCTAGAGAGCTGAAATTTGGTGTCTATAGTATTTGGGGGGGCCCCAGTCGATTGCACACGGTTTGGTTTCTCTAGCGCCACCAGGAGGCGAGATATGGGTTGGGAGAGGCGTCGGGTGGGTGGCGGTCAGTTCTATTTGCTTAGTGTTTTGGTGTGGGTGGGGTAGGTGTGTGGGTGGGGTAGGTGTGTGTGTGTGGGTGGGGCGGGTGGGTGGGACTTAGTCATACGGGTTAGGGTTGAGGTGCCTAGGGCTACGAATGGTAGGTTTAGGCGAAGTGTTGGTGCAGGGCTAGGTAGGTAGGGTCAGTGTGATTTTCTGCTAAACTTTTGGAACCCTTAGCGGAAAATCGCACTTAGGGCTAGGGCTGGGCTAGGTTATATAGATAAAAACGAAGATTGATCCCCCCCAAAGTGATCGCCCCCCCCATATCTTGTGATGGGTAGGTCCTAGAGAGCTGAAATTGGGTCCATCTACTAATTAGAGGACGCTGAGTCGAATGCACTTGGTTTGGTTTCTCTAGCGCCACCTGGAGCCGAGATGCGGTAGTGACCAGTGGTGATCGCCCCCATATCTGGTGATCCATGGGTGCTAGAGAGCTGAAATTTGGTGTCTATAGTATTTGGGGGGGCCCCAGTCGATTGCACACGGTTTGGTTTCTCTAGCGCCACCAGGAGGCGAGATATGGGTTGGGAGAGGCGTCGGGTGGGTGGCGGTCAGTTCTATTTGCTTAGTGTTTTGGTGTGGGTGGG
>CM070019.1:0-32871 GCA_036247105.1 Cirrhinus mrigala
TGGTGACTATGTCAAGTTGATGTACATATGGCAGAGATGTATGGTAAAGATCAATTAATGACGTAATCAAACAGACAAAAAACACCATAAATTAGTAGCAAAATTCGGTAGTGCTGTATGTTGTTTCAGGGTTGGTATCATCTGAAGTCCTCTGAGGGGTTGGCATCATCTCTTCTGGATCCAGACTGAAGCTTGTGAGTTCCTAGTTACCACGGGATGTCAATCCCATGGCAGAAACAGAGAACAGATAGGAACATAATTAGCGTAGCTGCTGTTCAAAGCAAGCAAAGAAAGATTTGTTCAACCAGAGCTAAAAGATTAATAATGAGCATTTGATCAGGTATAACTGCAGGAAAAATTTATGAGATGCATTATTTGAATGCTTGGCTAAAAAGATGAGTCTTTAATCTAGATTTAAACAGAGAGAGTGTGTCTGAACCCCGAACGTTATCAGGAAGGCTGTTCCAGAGTTTGGGAGCCAAATGCGAAAAAGCTCTACCTCCTTTAATGGACTTTGGTATCCTAGGTACTACCAACAGTCCAGAGTTTTGCGACCTTAGGGAGCGTGATGGATTGTAGTGTAGTAGAATACTAGTTAGGTACGCAGGAGCTAAACCGTTAAGTGCCTTATAGGTAAGAAGTACTATTTTGTAGCTGATGTGGAACCTAATAGGTAGCCAGTGCAGAGACTTTAAAATTGGGGAAATATGATCATATTTTCTTGACCTGGTAAGGACTCTAGCAGCTGCATTTTGGACTATCTGTAGCTTGCTTATTGAAGATGCAGGACAAACACCTAGTAGTGCATTACAATAGTCCAGTCTAGAGGTCATGAATGCGTGAACTAGCTTTTCTGCATCAGAAACATGGAAGATGGAAGAATGCTGTTTTTGTAACATGAGAAATAAGATTTTCAAAAGACAAGTTGCCGTCTAATATAACACCCAGACTTTTGACTGTAGTGGAAGTAACAGTACATCCGTCTAGTTGTAAATTGTAAGTCAAAAGATTCTGTATATTGTTTTTTGGTCCAATAAGTAATATCTCTGTCTTATCTGAATTTAATAGAAAAAAATTATTGGTCATCCAATCTTTTACATTTTTAACACACTCTGTTAACTTCGATAATTTAGAAGTTTCAGTTGGTCTTGTTGAGATATATAGTTGAGTATCATCAGCATAACAATGGAAACCAATCCCGTGTTTTCTAATAATATTACCAAGGGGCAGCATGTATATTGAAAATAGTAGAGGACCTAAGACAGATCGTTGTGGCACTCCATACTTCACTGGTGATAACTGAGATGACTCACCATTTAAATAAACAAAGTGGTAGCGATCGGACAGGTAGGATCTAAACCAAGCCTGTCCTTGGATACCCGCATAGTTTTTTAGTCTATCTATTAGTATGTCATGATCTACATTGTCGAACGCAGCATTAAGATCAAGTAAAACTAGCAATGAGATGCAGCCTTGGTCTGACGCAAGAAGCAAGTCATTAGTGATTTTAACAAGTGCGGTTTCTGTGCTGAAATTCTTCATAGATATTTTTTTGCAAGAATGAGCACAGTTGAGCAGATACGACTTACTCTAAAATTTTAGACATAAATGGAAGATTAGAAATGGGTCTGTAATTTGCCAGTTCACTAGGGTCTAGTTGTGGTTTCTTAATAAGAGGCTTAATAACCGCCAGTTTTAATGGTTTTGGGACGTGACCTAAAGATAACGATGAGTTAATATTGAGAAGCAGTTCTTCCACCACAGGTAACAAATCTTTCAGTAATTTAGTGGGTACAGGATCTAATAGGCTGTTGGTTTAGACACAGTGATGAGTTTATTTAGCTCTTCCTGTCCTATAGCGGTAAAGCAGTGCAGATTTTCTTTGGGTGTGGCGAAAGAAGTTGACATATTAGACGCAGTAGAATCTACATTGGTTATTGTATTTCTGATGTTATCTATTTTATCAGTAAAGAAATTCATAAAGTTATTACTATTAAACTGTAAAGGAATATTTAGATCAGGTGGCGTCTGGTTATTTGTTAATCTAGCCACTGTGCTGAATAAAAACCTTGCATTGTTTTGGTTATTTTCTATAAGTTTGCGGATATGC
This sequence comes from Cirrhinus mrigala, assembly GCA_036247105.1. NCBI lineage: Eukaryota > Metazoa > Chordata > Actinopteri > Cypriniformes > Cyprinidae > Cirrhinus > Cirrhinus mrigala. Next base: position 2,111 of record CM070019.1, read on the forward strand.
TCAGCCCTAGCAGCTTTTAAAGCCTGTCTATATCTGGACATACTGTTTTTCAATGCAATTCTAAAAACTTCCAAGTTAGTTTTTCTCCTTGAGCTCAAGATTACGAGTTTCTTTCTTGAGAAAATGGGTATTACTATTGTACCATGGCGTAGTACGTTTTTCTCTAACTTTTTTCAATTTGATGGGGGCAACAGCTTCTAAAGTATTGGAGTATTATTATTATTAAAGTATTATTATTATTATTATTATTATTATTATTATTATGGAACCAGTGTATTCCTGGGAACTCATACCAGGTATTGTCAATAGAATAGTGGTATTCTCTGTAAGACCCAAAGCAAGACCTTGCAGGGATTAAGGTGAGACCCCCTTATTCAATGCAGTAAATAAAATAAAATAAAATAAAATAAATACTGAATATGAGTGATCAAACTGTGTATCTGCTCAATTAATGCTCATCGCTACAGTATCTGCTTTGAGGCCGCTGCACAGAAACTTCACCTGACAGAGTTTGAAGTCAACTATATATCTAATTATCTGATCACTTGTGGTTTATAGACATAGTACACAGACATCTGTATTAAATCTCACAGTTTCTATCAAAGACAGAAAGTTTCCTGCAATAAATCTAAACCCCAGTAAAAAGATATTAGAGGTGTGCAATGATAAACCATTAATTGTGATTTCTAATATTACACTGATATCTAGACTATTGGATTAATAATGTTCATCATGCTGCTGCTCAAACTGACAAGAGCAGGAGCAGCCTGTTCATGTGTGACCTGATACTTCACACATACTGATTAAATACGGACTAATCACAGTTTGGTCTCAGGCTAGGCCAATCAGAGACGTTTAGGAAGTGGTTTAGAAAAACAGTTTTAGTTATACCCATTTACCTATTTATTTAACACATCAGTTCTTTGTATTTTTAAAATTTGAAACGAGCATAAAGATCTCCACTAAGACAAATGAAAATACTGATGGTGACTCTGCAACTCCCTCTGCAGGAGGATTTACAGGGAACAGATAAATCGTCAAATTCACACGTCATTTCAGCTGAACGAACCGAAAGCGAAAGAATCGTCCAGCAAAAACACTAAAATCCTCGAGGTAAGTTAACGAGCTTCACATATCTTATTTGCAATAGGCACTACGATAATCTCAGTTATTAAAACAGAGAACACTGCAGTAAAATAATGCCGATAGACAAGGTGCACACTGGCTGAAGCGGCTGACTAACGCATCTTATTTGTTTATTGGAAGCTGAAGCTATAGTCTCAGGTGAGGTTCAGAAATGTTATATATCTTATATATTTTTCGATTTCCAAAGATGACAGTTTAGTTAGTCTGCCATTTTATCTCCATATGCAGAGCTTAAATCTTAATGGAGACATAGGGTGCATTCGTGATGCAAGCCTACTCAAATCAGAATTATTACTCTGATCCACATTATTACAGAAATGTGGCCAATATCAGATCACGGGCTTTATCCGACATGCACACAAGAACTAACAAATAACACGTTTATCTTAAGTAAACATGGAGTGATAAAGTCATATGTATTTCACTCTGATTGTTCAGACAGAAGACGCAAATTATCAGACTTGTATCTGATTTAAGACTATATGGAAGTGGCTCAAAACAGAACTGAAAAGGCCAGATACCTTGGGCTTTGTGTTGTTCACACTATAATGAAAGAAAGAAAGAACACACACACACACACACACACGAGCAAAATAATCTGATTTGGCCCACTTTTAGATGCAGTCTGAATAAAGAAATAGAAGAACGCTGAAGAACGCTACCTCTAAAATGAGCCGCTATGAGGAGAGAGAGGATGGAGATGTTGTTCATTGCCAGAACCAGAGAGCAGCATCTCCAGAGCCCAGCCGTGTATCTCTGAAGAGTGATGAATCCATGGGAGTACCCATTACATTCAGTGATAAAACAGTGCCCTTTAACCACAGGTAAGACAATTTTCTGTACCAGACAAGGAACAGAAAATCTTAAATTAATGGTTTCCAACATTTTTAAGTTACTGCTGGACCCACAGTTCAAAACTATCCACAAGGATAACCCTACACAGGGATAAATCATGCTAACTCTAACTCATCTGACCGCTGCTGAAGTCTCTAGTTAGTGAACAATCTAAGGTAAAACTTCTAACCATATTTGTATAGCATTCATTCATTTATTCATTCATTCTCCAGCCTGTCAAATCAAGCAAATTTCAGAAACATCCTCAGATAAAAAAATTCTGAATGGACATAAACATAAATGTTAATTATTAAATGCCCTAAATGTGAGTCACCTTGCATACTTTCCTAGAATTTTTTGTTCTTTTAAATAGTAATGGAATACCAAAATGTTGAAACTAGAAATATTTTCTTGTTTCCCCAGTTGCACAGAACATACCTGTCTGTGTGCCAAAACAGTGAAATGGTCAATTTTAGGCGCATTAACTTGCTCTCAGTAGTGTATTCATAGGATTCTATATTTGAAATATAGTGTCATAGATCAAGTAGTATCCACGACTAAGGCATATTTAACAGAAATACTGATAGTACTTCAAACTTTTAAAACATTTAATGGTCTTTACACAAAACCACACATACTTTTTGACCAATCAAAATGGGTAGAATTCAACAATTAAGACATGAACCCATATCTCTGGGACTGCACTATACAGGGCCTTAAAAATTAATATTTCAAAAAAGTTCCTGAGAAACCAGAATCTAAAGCATGTACAATTTTCAACCTTTGAAAACTGGTAAAGTTTAAGACTGGGCAATATGACAAACAAACAAACAAACAAGTAAGTAAGTAAATAAATAAATGATAACAATTAACTTTTTCACCTTAATAATGTAACTACAACATGATTCAGGTAACATTCTGTTTGTTATCCGTCTGGTTAAAGAAAGTTATATTCCATGTGCAGCACACATGACATGGTATTAACATAAAACAAATGACAGAAAAGATGCATGAAATATTAAGGCAAATAATGTGCAAACTTGTTTTGAACATATCCTATAGATTCAAAAAAGGAATATAAAATTAAACAACAACAACAAATTCAAATTCAAAATGACCAAAAGTATAAGACCAGTAGTGGGTGATAATTAACAGGAAGCAAAAAAATACCAGCAACTTTTAGCCTGTCACCATCTCACAAACATGAAACAAACATGCTTGTTTACCCATGGACAGTTGCAAATGGGACCATATCATGCCTGTCTAGGGATGTCACATTTCTCAATATAATAATCAAACTGTTCGGTACGACATCCACGGTTCAATATGCGCTTGTGAATTGCGTTTTTTTTCGGTTTTGCATTTGAATAACTTCCTTGTTTTATTTCTCTCGAAATTTGCTGTATGTGTGCGCCCAATTTTATGTTCAATTCCCCGCTTATATTTGAAAAAGCAACACACGCAGAGCATCTTCTATTCCAGTGACATGCAATGATAAGCCTTCCTAAACCTGTTGTCCAACAAAAGAGTTTTAAAAACTAAAGTTTAAAAAAACATAATAACTTGTTTTCATTTCAATCACAGAATGAGGCAGACAATAAATTCTACACCCATATTATATGCATGTCGATTAGCAATCGTTTATGAAAATGCACGAGATGGCTTGAAGAACACAGATAAACCATATATTATTGCAGATGAGTGTTTAAGTGTCCTTACATTTCATCATTCAAAACATTTAACATTATATCTTGTTTTTAAGTTTCAGCAATAGCGATGCCTTTATCCATATTAGAGAAGCTGGAACGGAACGTCATCAGTAACACTTCTTTGACGCATATGTGGAGTTTCTGCATGAGGGTGCCTACTGGTGTCCAGTATGAATGAAACCCATTCTATTTTGCGTAAAAATAAATAATGCCTCTCTCAAAAGAAAAATTAAGCAGACATATACTAAACCACGCTTTTTACAGTATACAGAGGTTTACGGGAGTATTTTGTTAAATAGTTGCAAAAAAACCCACAAGATTTTGCAAGATATCAGAACCGAACCAAACCGAAAACCGTGGTTAAAAACCAAGGAACTTATTGAACCATGGACTAACTGTATTGTTGCATCCCTATGCCTGTCCTTATTTTCTCTGTGCTGGTTACCGGTTCTGTTATCACATTGAGTTCAACATTTTGTTATTTGTGTTCAAAGCTCTAAATAAGCTTGATCCTCAATATCTCTTGGAGTTAATCATTGCACACAAACCATTCAGACTGCTTAGATCTCAAAGTAGGCATCTACTATATTCCTAGATCTAGACTGCAGTTCAGGGATGATTGAGCCTTGCAGTCCCTGGCCACATTTTATAAAATACCTTGCCGTCATTTATTAGATATATTAGTGGGCTTATACAGTGTCTGTTAAAACCGATATTTACTTTTGTGCTTTTAACGTTCTATGACTGTGTTTATGATTTATTTTTTGTCTAAACTATTTTGTGCTACTAAAGACTGTGTTCCTCGAAAAAAAAAAAAAAAAAAAAAAATTACATTTGTATTAATTGCTAAAATCTGAAAAGTCGCCTAGCCCTAGTAAAAAAAAAAAAAAAAAAGAAAAATGAACATAGAATTATATTGGGATCCCTATATCTCTGGGATTGAACCATATAGAGCCTTAATAATGAAGATACTAAAAATAAAAAAAAAATTAAGGACTAGAATCTAAAATTATATTAAGATGTCTTTAAAACTTATTGAGTTACAGACACACAAACAAACGTGGCACTCAGATATGCTCTGTTCAACTATTTTCATAGACACTGAAAATGTAAACAATTTAACATATACTCATGGAGCCATAATAAGATCCCATTATTAAGATATCTTTAATAGTTCTTGAGTCTTGAGCATGCAAACATTGGGATATTAAACATAATTTTTCCCAGGTAAAAATTGGAATTTTCCCTTGATAAAATAGTGGGTTACTCAGTAAGTGTTCATCCATGGCATTTCATGTTTTGACTTTCTTTTTCTTCATCTCTCTTTTTTTTTTTTTTTTTTTTACCAAATCTGTTTTATACACACAAAGTGTTTTAGAGTCCAGAGAATATGGGGAGGCTCAGATGTTTTAAGTGTCACTTGAAGAATAAAGTTCTAGCTTATCTAGGATAGTTTCTTCATAAAAACTAGCATGGACCAGTATTAAAGCAAACTATTGTTCCATTTGTGGCTCAACAGTTTTTTTTTTTTCTTCTCAAATGTCACACCTGGCTGTAGTGTGAGAAATTGTTGCTTGTGCCCTCATTCATTCTTTGTGTTGTTCTTTTTGCCCCTGCTGTGAGTATAGAGATGATTGGCTGACCTGCAGAGAGACTGGAGATCTGCAGCAGGAATCATACCATTCAGTAGATGATGAGCTACAGAGAGTCAAAGATCACCACAAAAACAACATGAAGAACAAGTATGAAAGGTTGTTTGAAGGAATCAAAGTACAAGAAAACCAAACCCTTCTGAACAGGATCTACACACAGCTCTACATCATAAATGGAGAGAGTAAAAGGGCGAATGAGGAGCATGAAATTTTACAGATGGAGACAAATCCCAGAACAAAATTCTCACCTAATACTCCACTCTACTGCAATGATATCTTTAAACCCTTACGTGAACCAAGATGTGAGGAAAAAGAAAACACAATAAAGGCAGTTCTTACTAAAGGCATCGCTGGAATTGGAAAAACTGTTTCTGTGCAGAAGTTCATTCTGGACTGGGCCGAGGGAAAAGCCAATCAGGATGTAGATTTCATGTTTGTGCTTACATTTCGAGAGCTGAACTTGATCCGAGATCATCAGTACAGTCTTCACAGACTTCTGCTGGACTTTCATCCTGAACTTCAAGATCTGGACTCAAAGATTTATGAGGAGTGTAAAGTTGTATTTATCTTTGATGGTCTGGATGAAAGCAGAATCACACTGATGTTTTCAGACAGTGAAAAAGTTTCAGATGTGACTGAGACTTCATCAGTGGGTGTGTTGATGTCAAACCTCATGAAAGGAGAGCTGCTCCCCACGGCTCTCATCTGGATCACCTCCAGACCAGCAGCAGCCAGTCAGATCCCCTCCAGATATATCAGTCGTGTGACAGAGATTCAGGGATTCAGTAAGTCCCAGAAGGAAGAATATTTCAGGAAAAGAATCAGTGATGAGCATCAAGCTAGCAGAATCAAAAGCTCCTGAAACAAGACGACAGTGCAGAAATCCCTCAAACTCTGACTGAAATGTACATCCACTTCCTGCTCATTCAGATAAGAATGAGGAATCAGAAGTATGAAGACAGAGATCGAGAGAAAATTCAGCAGTCCGAAAAAGATGTGATTGTAAAACTTTCTGAACTGGCTTTCGAACAGCTGATGAGGGGGCAATGTGATGTTCTATGAAGAGGACCTGAGAGAGAGCGGCATAGACATCGCTAATGCCTCAGTGTATTCTGGTATTTGCACTGAGATCTTTAAGGAGGAATCAGTGATTAATCAGAGGAAGGTCTACTGCTTTACACATATGAGCTTTCAAGAGTTTCTTGCTGCATTCTATGTGTTTTACTCCTATCTGATGAACAACATGGAGCCATTGCAGCTGTTCCAGGATAGAGAATATGAATATTATCAATATATGTGGGACAGGTCTAGGGGAAACCCTCTGTATGTGCTACTAAGATCAGCAGTTAATAAAACTCTTCAGAGTGAAAAAGGACACCTGGATCTTTTTCTGCGGTTCCTGCTAGGGGTCTCACTTGAGTCCAATCAGACACTCTTAAAAGATCTACTGACACACACAGAGAACAGCTCAGAGACCATCAACAAAATCACTAAGTACATCAAAGACACAATCAAGAATGACAATGATACCAGCTATGATCATAATTCGGATTATTGTGTTGACAGATCCAGCGATCAATTTAAAGAGCATTACAAATGTCTCTCAGGAGACAGGTCTATCAGCCTGTTCCTCTGTCTGCTGGAAGTGAAAGATCAGACTCTGTCCAGAGAGATTCAGGGGTTTGTGAATTCAGACAAACACTTAGAAAAGAAACTCTCTCCTGCTCACTGCTCAACAATCGCCTACATGTTTCAGATGTCAGATGAGGTGCTGGATGAGTTTGATCCTATGAAATACAACACATCAGATGAGGGTAGGTGCAGACTGATTCCAGCTGTGATCAACTGCAAGAAAGTTCTGTGAGTATTCATGTTATCACATAAAGCAATGCCTCTCATCCCTGGTCCTGGAATACCCTCAACTCTGCACAAGTTGTAATCATTAGTAGAAACTTAAAGTCCTGAAATGATAAGAATTACATCCAAAATGTGTACTGTTGGGGGTACTCCAGGACCAGTGATAGGAACCAATGACATAAGAAAGAGATTTGTCAGTAATTGTTACTTTGTCTGGTTAATATATAAAATTACAACCCTGTTTTTATTTATAGAGCACAAATGTGAAAAAAAAAAAAAAAAAGAAAGCTGTGTTTAAAGGGGTCATCGGATGCCCATTTACCACAAGTTAATATGATTCTTTAGGGTCTTAATGAAAAGTCTATAATATACTTTGGTTAAAAATTCTCAGTGGTTGTGTAAAAAAACACCCTTTTAATCTTGCCAAAATGAGCTCTGCAAAAATCATCTCATTCTGGTCGAGGCTGCTTTAAATGCAAATGAGCTCTGCTCACCCCACTCCTATCTTCTGTCTGTGGAGCGACGAGCCTATTTACTTTAGCCGCATTTAGCCGCGTTTAGCCGCTAAACTTGCTAACTAGCACATTAGCAGGAAAGACGATCGCAAAGATTCATAAAAAAACCCTTATACTCACTTCTGCTGTAAGTGAAACTGGATCACGAATGATTCACACGAACATAGATGGATATATGTAGATCGGGAGGCGCATTCCAATCCACTACATCTTCAGTGGCTCAGATGTCGGGAGTAAACGACGACCGCTATGTTCATTATTACATCCAGCAACACAACACCTCAGTCGCTCAATCGGAGATATTCTTGTCTAACTTACATCCCTGCTCCGGCATTAAAACAAAGAGGGGGGACTGTGACAGCTGGTCTGTGGTAAGACCCTCATGTCAATCAACTATTGTGGGAGCGGCCTCTGTCGGTGTGACACCACAATGACAGGCATCTGAGAATGGCTCGATTTGAAAAATTTTTTTTACAGATTAATTAAAAACCACTGCATGGATTTTTATCATTATAGGGTAAATTTGTACATACACTGCTAACACACAATGTTCAAACAACATGTAAAAGTGAACTTAGCATCCGATGACCCCTTTAAAAGATGTTTACAACACATCCAGAAATTAAAGCTAGTATCTTTACATCACAAACAAAGTATTACTTATAGTATATCAGGTATACATGATGAGAAATGGCGTTTAAATGACTGTATGGGTGTGGTTGGTGCTGGTTGAGAAGAAGTCTGTTGGACGTGTATGACAGTTCTTTGGTGGGGTGCGTGTGGACTGTTAATGGAGTCTTAGGGTGTTTTTACACCTAGTTCGTTTGAGTCCTCCAAACGCTTTTGGAGAGGTTCAGCTCATATATGTGAACCAAGTGATTTTAGACCCCCCTAAAAGGACCTAAAAGAACCCAGAAGTAAACCATACGGGCTAAATTTGGTGTGTTTGTGGGTCTGTTTGTAGTTTGATTTCTTTGTGATTTGTGAAAGCAGTACACTTTGTATGGACCAACATAAACAATAATGCTTGAGGTTGAACTAAGCAGTTTGTTATTTGTATTTATTATTATTATTTATTTTATTTTATTTTTTTTATCAGTGTTATTTCAGACATTTAAATCACTTGTTTAATTTTTCAAAAATAGATAAACAAATAAATAAGCAAATAAATAAATAAATCTGTGGCTAGCTAATGCATGACTGAGGCAAAAAAAACCACCAGATGCGCAATGGAGATATAGCATTCTGCCTGCTTTAAGTCAGTCACAGAGATGAACTGGTGTGGTAAGATCACATAATAATAATAATAATAATAATAATAATAATAATAATAATAATAATAATAATAATAATTATTATTATTATTATTATTATTATTATTATTATTATAAAAGACCTTTATTATTATTATTATAAAAGTGCTTTACACAGATAAAAAGAGGTAAAATAAAAATAATATCAATAATAATAATAATAATAAGAAGAAGAAGAAAAGTAAAATAAACACCATAAATATGACACAAAGAAATCACACACCCACTTCCCTGTCCACTTCTTCATCCAAATTTTCCAGTAGGTCAGAAGCTTGGGCCTGAGTTTTTATGAAAACATCCTTAAAGTCCCCTCATATTTAATAATTACTTCAAATCAATGTTATAATTCATGCATTTAAATAAATGCGATCCTGCCGCACTACTTGGTCAAAAATCCTGTCCGTGGTCTTTTGTCCACTCGCCACCAGGGGTCGCCTTTGCATTACATTGACTCTCACACTACACAGACTGTTACATTTCACCCCGGACTATATTTTGTATGTTCTGTTTCACTAATTATGGATTCACTTGTAGCTAATCACACACACTTTTTAACACCCACTCAGATCCTTTTCAGATCGCTGAGTATCGTTTGCTGTTATTTCTCCCCTAGCAATAGCAACATTACAGAGCCTTTCCGTGTTTCCTGAGTTCTAAGTCTAGTTTTGTCCTGTTTACCTCCTGAGTCTTCCATGTCTTTATCCTAGCCTGGTTTTCTCATTTTGTCTGTTTCGCAGCCTGCCCTGGATTCATCGCCTGTCTGTTGGATTACCCGTTTGCCTAGCCCCCTGGATCACTTTCGCCATTGTTTGACCCTTGCCTGTATCTGTTTGCTGATGTCTTGATCATGTCTTTCAATAAATCTCTATGTGTGGATCCGCACACCTCCTCTGTTCACTCTGTAACACTTTATCTCTGCCTCTGATTTAAAGCAAGCTCTGTGTTGGGTGGTTCACTGTCCATGTTGTGCAATAAAACCGTTTAATGCACAGCTAGTCGTAGATTACATAAATTACAACAAAACAGTTTTTTTATTAATTTTATTTGTTTGTTTATTTATTGAATTATTTGAAAAATAATTTGTATATAAACTGTCTTAACGTCTAAAATCACACCTGTAAATAAACTGTCTAAACGTCTAAAATCACACCTGTAAATAATATAATAATAATCATAAACTATACATTTACAAAAAAATAAAAATAAAATAAATAAAAAAATAATAAACTACTTAATTCAACTTCAAGCATTAATGTGTCCACAAAGCAGACTGTAACCTGATTGCTTTTACATATCGCAAGGAAATCGAACCACAAACTGAATCAAAAGCAAACCTTTTAGTAGAGTTAGCTTTTTGATCCTTTTAGAGGGGTCTGAGATCACTTGGTTTGTTCGCGTACACGAGCTGAATCGCTTTGAGGGCTCAAACGAACTAGCTGTGAAATCACCCTAAAACAGTGCTCACCTCTGGCCTATGTCAGATGAGTAAATGGCAGCAGTGAAGAGGATGAGGAATTTTCAGCTGAGCTTCACACACATTCAATTCCATTCCACAATCCACAACTTGTGCTTTTGGTAGGGTTTTTAGATGGCTACTGGACTGAACATGATCTGTGTTCAAAGACCTTCTTGTCACACTAGATATTAGATATGTGTTCAGTTAAAGAAAATATGACATCCATCTTCACACTGCAGTTTTTCTGTCATTTTCTGTTACAGACTTGCTGGATGTGGTTTTTCTCTTCAGCATTGTGAAAGTTTGTCTTCAGCTCTACAATCATTAAACTCCTGTCTGACAGAGCTGGACCTGAGTAACAATGATCTGCGGGATTCAGGAGTGAAGCTTCTCTGTGATGGACTGAAGAGTTTGCACTGTCAACTAAACATACTGAGGTTTGATTTGCACATTCATTATGTTTAAATATGGGTATGAAAGCTGTTCGGGAGAAATCAGATTTTAATATCAATTCTCAAAGATTTTTCACTTGTTCTAAGTATAAAGTTTGAAAAAATTATACCAATAAGACATAAGTCCGATTTGGATAGTAATTATTTTTCATGGGGACATAAGCTGTTTTCAGCATTTACAGGGGTTAGTCAGTAATTTTACTGAATTCCATAAACAAAAATCAGCATTAGTCTACATTAAAGTTGGGTTTGTTTAAGGGGAACATATCACACACAGTTTCTGCCAGTCTCATGCTAATATTGGGTACTTCTAGAGTAGTACTGCATTCTTCAAATCTCTCAACAGTCTTTAGTTTTAAAAGATTTATAAAAGACAGATACAGCTGTCCCGCTAATCTCCGAAAACAGTTGAGTTCCTGGAGGTGTGCCGTGGTGGGAGCTAATGAATCACAAGCATGTTCAGCTTTTATGTAATGATCGTCTGCAAGCTGCGACATCGACATAAATGAAACATGAACAAAAACTTTAGATAAAATTGTATTAATTTGATTTGTTTATAAAACATTCATCATTGAACAAACAAACACACTTGCACAACTCGGCAAGACTTGCTGCCTCGGATAAACAAACTGTATCCACTGTTTCCTTAAAGTCTTTGTAAAGTAAATTCTGAGAATTGTTTCTAAAGACATTATAAATGCAGTGCTGAAACATGCTACAAAGACTGTGAACTATGTAAAACTTAATTGTGAAGTTGGGTCGATTTTCATGTTCAGGATTTTCTGAGCAGGGTTAAAATCATGACTCGATGATGAATAGGAGTCACTGAGCACGGCCCCTCCCATAACTCTATATTAGAAGTAGGTTTGACTTGAATCAGCACTGACTGCACAGACCAATCGGTATGTGTCAAAGTACAGTGAAAGTTATAGAGAGCAGATGGCTCCATATGCTTTCGAATCTCTGTCTCTCGCGCGGTACTTTGTCATCATACACGATCATTCTGTGCAATGCTGATTAGCATCAGTAGTTCACTGCACAATTACTAGTTAATTACAATTACTAGTTACTGTCATTAATGTTACTACGGTTGCTTGCTAGCTATGTCTTCATCATGTACATGCATGTTACCTGGTTCTAATGACTTACAAAAGAGCTTGGTCTTCTTATTTAAAGTAAGCTGCTAAGGGGAGCATCCATTTAGCTTGTAGCAGTATTTGGCAGTTGAAAGAGATGGCAACTTTCCGCAAGTGTGCGTGGTTGCAACGGCGACAGCAGACACGCCCTCAGTATTTGAGAGCAGAGAATACTGCTTATTTTTCGAGATTTTGATACCTTATTTTATTAACTTGCCAAGGGGTTTTATCATTCAAATTCGGCTGGGTGGTTAATAACACATTTTTCTGTGGTTTTACAAACTCAGAACACACATTTAAAGGTGTACTAAGTGATTTTTGGCAAACGATGTTGATATTTGAAAGCACCAAAACAAATATGCCCATAGCCCAACAGGACCTTGGCCCTATTTTGATAGCCCCACGCGTACATCCCCTACGTACACAACCGTGACATAACGATGATCGCAGAAAGAAGCAAAGATGATACAAAAGCATATTAAAACAAAAGCCAACACAGATAAGTTGTCTGAAACAATACAAAATGAATGGAACTCACTTATCAATAAGAAACAACACAATCTCAGCGTCCGATTCGTGTGTTTTGGGATCATGTCCGACACTGTGGTTAAAGGTATTTTTCAAAAATTGCTTAGTGCACCTGTAATATTGCTTTACATGGAACTTTGGCCATGTTAGGTATGAGAATTCAACTCTTTAACAGTGTAAATAAATCAGAATTTGACCTTCCCTTTAAGAGCTGCGTGTATGCAGAACTGTTTCAATGCTTGTTGGATGAAACCAAATAATGAAATGTGTAAAAAAATAAATAAATAAATAATAATAATAATATTAAATTAATTGAAAAGGACTTATTTGTAAGGGTGCAAATGATAAAATCGCATTTGTGTGTCCGGACATAACCAACATATCTGCATGGGTTGCTTTGGTTGAGTAATGCAGATGTACCCACATTTTTGATAAGACTTTTTAAAACAGATGCAGGAAAAATGGAGGTGCATCATCTCAGTCTCCAAATAAGTGCCCTGTCAAGTCATGGTGCAGAACTCTTCTGTTACACAAGCAGAACTCAGCGACAGCAGAAAATATTGTGATGTTCGGTGCTGTAGCCATGGCCAGCTTCAGCTTCATTTGAATACTATATAAATGCTTCTGGCAGTTCCGTCACCAGTTTAAATGTTTTTGTTGTGTGTTACATTGAGAGTGACACAAAAGACTATTTGAAATCCAATTTGACCAGCCAAAGCATCTAGACTGTGGTGCATATGTAAAAATCCAATTGGAATTGCATTTCAAATCACCTCCATAAATGGTTTGAATCAGGCTTGAAAAAAAAAAAAAAAATTCATGTTTCATTTTTTTAATTATTATTTATTTATTTTTTGCTGTCCAAACTTTCAAATTTGCTGATAGTTTGAACAAGGCCATGCACATTTTTGTTTGCTTGTATGTGACAATGTGCACAAAATAGCACAAAAAACATGGAATCTGATCTTTTCAATTCTGATTTGGGCCACCTTTTTATTGCCACATTCATGTTTGTAGCATTATCAACAGTGATGGGCACTATTTTGTCCATTATGCCAAATTGCAAAATATTGCTTATTTCTTTAGCAACAAGTAGCACACGTGGATGCGTAATACATCAAACATGGTGCATTCTTATAATTCTGTATGAGCATCTGAACCAACTGCAGATGCTTTGACATATGTTGTGACACATTTCTTGCAACTAAAGCTTTGTTCTCAGACTTTGCAAAATGTAGCCATTTTGTGTTTGCCGTAATCTAAAAATGTATTAACAGGAAACAATAAGCTGAATTTAAAATTAATTTTATAACAAGTATCCAATCCCTAACCTTACATATCCAGTTCCAAAACTGAAATCAATTTTTAATTCCCAAGCCTAGTTGTGACAGAAATTAATTACTCTCTTCTTTATTTTTCTCTTTAGATTGGTCCTCTGTAATCTCACTGCTCAGAGCTGTGAAAGTTTGTCTTCAGCTCTGCAATCATCAAACTGCAGTCTGAAAGAGCTGGACCTGAGTAACAACGACCTGCTGGATTCAGGTGTGAAGCACCTCTTTGCTCGACTGAAGAGGTCACACTGTCAACTGAACATACTAAGGTATTTAAGAACACAAATAAAGATTTACTCTCATCAAACATGTCACTTTAATCCTGCCCTTGATTTATCAACTGCAAATAAATGCACATTGGAAAAAGTATGTCATTTTATTAAATCATTTATTAATATTATTTTTATTTATTTATTTATTTATTTTTTATTTTAGTTTTTAATTAATACATATATAAGCCCAATTCAGACAGTACTGGTTTCTCATGGGGACATCAGAAAATAAGAAAGAAAGAAAGAAGACAATAGGATAGGATAACAATTTACTCACTGTGGGGGAGGTACTTCTCACATGGTCAGTCACATGTTCAACATGAAAAATTTGTAATTTATGTATTAAATATAATATTTAATAATATGAAATTGTGGTTGTAAACACTTTCCATCATTTCAGTAATAAAAGCTCAACATTATTGTACAGTGCTCTGCAGTGGTCAAAACGGATCTGCAAAACAACTTTTGAATTGATTCCTTCTTGTAAACTAGATTTTGGAAGTAGATTTGAATTAAGATGGTAATTAAATTACAGCTCAACCTCGATGTTTGTCAAAAAAACAAAAAAAACAAACAAACAAAAAAAAAAAAAAACACAAAACAGTAGTTACAGGAATTTTTATGTGGGTGGTGGAATTTAACAACAGCAAAATTAAAATAAACTATCTCTTTTAAATGCTGAAATGACCTTACACCCCAAATACATTTAGTTTTGCTGTTGTCTTCCTGATATGATTCCATTTACATTCATTTATCCAAAGCAACTTACAGTTGAGAACTCATCAAGCTATTCATTGAAATTGGATGATACCAGCATCCAAAAGATACCATATGCTGGCCCCCAAGCCCACCTGCATCCCATGCAAATCTTACCATACAAAACATACTTGCTACCATCCATCAGCAGAACCTTGTTGCTGTATTTGCTTCAGTCTTTTAAAACTTAAGTTTGGGCTTTGTAATTATTTGTTTATGAATATTGATATGTCCATAATATTCAATAATGCTAATACCAGTAGTTTGGTTCATGTCCAGCTGATAAAGTAATGTCATGTGATCTGTTGCTGTGTGTTTGTAGATTGTCTGGCTGTCAGGTAACAGAGGAAGGCTGCTCTTATGCGTTGTCGGTTCTGAGATCAAACCCTTCACACCTGAAAGTGCTGGATCTAAGCTACAATCACCCAGGAAAATCAGGAACTAACCATTGGGAGTATACAAGCGATCATCCAAACTACACACTGGAGAAACTCAAGTATGTTGATCAGGAAGTACGAAGGTAAAAGAGTAGCAAAACCTGAGGGCTTTCAATTTGGATATGAGAATTTTTTAGTACTACAGATTATCAATGTCACAATTCTCAGTATAACAATATATATAATGAGCCGTATGAAAGGTGCGGGTATCAGAGCGTGCTTGCCTCTCGCAAGAGACAAGCAAAGAATAAAATGAGCGCAATAAACTCCCTCGGGAGCAGAAAGCGCTTGCTCTTTACCACGCACTGTCACACGCAAGCCATCCTTAAACTTCTGGTGAGGGAACCTGCACTATATGGCACCGGTACCCATGTGACCGGTATGTACCGGACCGAATCAGAACGCAAATTTCGGTGCCTCATTTCAGTGCCACTTAAATGCCTGAACTGTCGATTGAAATATTTGTCTTCTGGTGCTATGACACGGATGTAGAAGCATTGATTCATCAACATGCATGATCGCTAGTTAAATTTAAATACTGCATTCATGGTGTGTCAGAATGATCAGAAAATGTATTTACTGAATGAGAAAACTCACGTGAACGCTTTGATGATAGAAATCCAAGACATCTTTGTAGTTACTATCCATTTTCACATTTCGAATTAAAAGCACAAATCATCTGGAAATGAGACCATCCGAGAAGCGCGTGAATGCTGCAACTATCGTTACACTTGCTCTGACTGCAGCAGGTGGTTTGCCGTTAGCTTAGCTAGCTACATTAAACGCGTCTAACTTAAAGTGTGGCTATATTTCACGAGAAATGATTCAGACACTGCGACATGCAGCAAATGTTTTACAGCAGTTGCGTGTGAAGGGGAAAACGCATCAAACCTAATGAAACATTTGATGGTATGTGGAATAAACTTGAAAGCAGAGGGATGCACCGTGTTTGACAGTTTGCAGACATCAGCTGGAGAGGTGTCGTATTTTGCCAGAAATGGCAAATATGTGATGCGATCTAGGAAAACCCAACACATGGTGAAATTTTACCTTTTTTAGGTTTTGACACCATATGAAAGCTGAGTTCAGGCCCCTTTCCAAAACTTTTATTTTTTACATAACCTACGTTATGGCTATCTTAGTTTGGCTGATAGCGATGATTTTCAGGAATGGGATTTTGAGAAAAACGGCTTTAAAGTGAGACGGCTTTCACTTTCACTTTACGGGTTTAACGAGAGCTGTCTGTCAAGTTAGGAGCGCTACTGCATCATTAGACAAACAGATTAACGTTTGTTTTCCGTTGATCACCCATTTTATGTTTAGTAAATAATGCAGCCTACCTTGTAGTAAAAGCGAGCGCAGCGCAACTGTTCGCGCACTGTGCATAAAACAGACTGTCATCGGACGACTCCTCTTTAGTAACTTCATCATCCGATCCTTCATCTCTGGATGTGAAATAGCCCGTAACATCATTTAGGGCACTGACATCACCAAAACTGAGCAGATTGAGACGAGTAAGATCGGTTAAGTGAGCAGCTGCAGTACTTTAGACGGCGTTGTTGTGCTCCGCCATCTCATGATATTAAAATAAATAAATAAATAAATAAATAAATAAATACATACATAACTTTGCTTGCCGTACTTTACACAGGACTGGTGGAGAATGTGAACTGATACGCCTTTACTAAATATGTTGCGTGGTTTATTTTGATAAGTTAACTGTTTTTTTGGCGTTAAGGGAAAGCACCTCCGCAGCGCGTTCTTAACATAGGAGAAAGACAGTCTTTCTGCTTGCTGCAATAAATGTCTATTTTTCTGCACTAAACAAGTGAATTTCGAAGAGATATTTTCAGAGATGATAGACAAGATGTTATAGAATAATAATTGAATGAAAAACGAATTTCCTGAAAACGTCCCACCGCGACATCCGACGGGTTTTCCCAGATCTCATCACATATAGTCATATTTCTGCAAAAGAATTGTTGAAATTTTAAGATGTTAGATTATTGTAGTTGGGTTTGGTGGCTTAGGTTTTATTGTTGTTGCATTTTGCATTGATTGATTTTTTTTTTTTTTTACTTTTAATACATTGTTCAATTTAAAGAACTTTTTTGTCCAATAAAAATATATTCTTGTGTCATCCACCACTTTGTGGCTTTTTTAAAAGTATCGGTTCAGGCACCGTTTTGGCACCGGTACCGTTTTAAAAGTATCGATTTGGCACCAGTATCGAAAAAACCCCAAATGATACCCAACCCTAGTATTAGGACTATTAGACAGTTATATACTGTTATCAGCATGTTGAAGTAGATTCGTCTCTGAGAGAATATGTGCAGTGAATGCAGCGTTAGAAAACTCAATCATTTTTTTTTTTTTTTTTTTGAATACTGTACCAATATGGAAAAATAGGTATGTTCCCATATGGCAACGCTGTACCACAGTGGAATTGAAGTAAAATATTTCCCCACTGGGATTTTTTATAGATAGTAACATCAATTTTTGTATAAATAAGGAAATTATTTAATCTTTTCAAAAAAGGAATACAACAGTATTTTTACAGAAAGGGCAATAGGAAGAGTGCCGAGTTGCCTCTTCCATGTGATGACAATGGGGATAAGTTAGCCTTCAGTGACCGTAATAATGAGTGTGCATGTGAATGTGTGTCTGTATGTGGCAGATTTTGATGGGAATTAAGACTGTATACATCAATATCTAAAAGAAATGTGCATTTGAATTGAAAAGTAAATCATAATTTAATAGAAAAAGTAATTTTGGGCCATTTTCCATTGTGGTACATTGTCATATGGCCACGGTCCAAGCTTTGCAGGTCCAATGGCAGATTCTACTGACAGTTTTGTGTTCACTGTTTCACATACACGTGCGCATATCTGTATCTTAAAAATATACATTACAACTTCAGTAAAATTTGGTATATTTCAGTAAATAATTATATATATATATACCTATCCCACAGAGACAGATGACAGACTAACTCTGTCGAGGGGAAGACACTGGGTTCACCGAAGGGGAACTGGACAGTGGGGATACATCGTATGGGGTGACCGACAGGGCATCCACAACATACGGGGCAACAGCCAACTCAACTACCATGGTAAAAGAGGCCTAGGGTTTACCAGCCCGGGGAACTGTACTAGACCAGTTAAGTGTACTTTGTCACCTGGTCAGGGGACAGATGCTACACAAGCACTACACCCGGCCAGTTCGTCGAGGTTTTACCTATTGTCACCGAACACTCGAGACAAAACTGGTTCCATGCGGAGGTTATAAAACCTTGCAAAAGTGTTTGTTGTAGCCCAGCCTGCAGCTCTACAGATGTCTGCTATTGATGCACCATGTGTTAGAGCTGAAGTAGCAGCAAAGCCACGAGTGGAATGAGCTCTGACGCTTAGTGGACACGGCACATACTGGGCCTGGTACGCCCTGAGAATGTCATCCACAATCCAGTGAGCCAATCTCTGTTTGGAGACAGCCTTCCCCTTTCGCTGTCCTCCAAAGCAGACAAAGAACTGTTCAGATTGCCTGAAATCTGTGTCCGTTCCAAGCAAGGCACGAACCGGACATAGTCGTGGTTCGCTGCAACAGCAGCGACGTAAACTTTGAGCGTGGAAGCAGACAGACGCTTTTCTAAGCCTTGCTTTAAAAAGGAAAGCACTGCCCCAAGGCCACATCTCTGTGAGTCCTCACCATCTAGTGAACACTCGCCACTTCAGAGCATAGAGCTGTTTTGTAGAAAGAGCTCTTGCCTGAGTAATCGTATCTATCACCGCTGGTGATAGGTCTCCGAACTCCACCTCGTCCCGTCCAGGGACCAGACGTGGAGGTTCCAGAGATCTGAGTGCGGGTGCCAAATTGTGCCCTGCCCCTGAAAAAAGAAGGTCCTTCCTCAGGGGAATTTGCCAGGGAGGAGCTGACGCTAGCAGCGTGAGGTCCGTGAACCAAGTCTGGTTGGGCCAAATAGGGGGCGACCATGAGGAACTGATGACGTTCCTCCCTGACTTTGTACAGAGTCTGTGCAATGAGGCTCACCTGGGGGAATCCATATTTGCGTGGGCCCCTGGGCCAGCTGTGCACTAGTGCATCTGTGAGAACCAGAGAGTACCACAGTAAGCAATGGGTCGAATCGTGGGAGGCAAACAGATTAATCTGGGCCTCGCCGAACCGGTTCCGTATCAGCTGGACCGTGTGGGGATGGAGTCTCCATTCTTCGCGGAATGTGTCCTGACATGAGAGTGCATCGGCCGCACGATTCAGGTGGCCTGGGATGTGAATGGCACGCAGTGATTTCACATGCTGCAGACTCCAGAGGAGGAGATGGCGGGCTAGTTGCGACATGCAACGTGAGCGTAGACCACCTTGCCTGTTGATGTACGCAACAGTCACTGTGTTGTCTGCATGGACCAACACATGCTTGCCTTGAATCAGTGGGCGAAGCCTCCTCAGGGCTAAGAGCACAGTCAGCAACTCTAGGCAGTTGATGTGCCATTGCAGACGGGGGCCCGTCCAGGAACCTGAGACTGCATGCCCGTTGCACACAGCACCCCAGCTGGTCTTGGAAGCATCTGTTGTAACCACAACACGCCTGGACACTTGGCCTAAGGGCACTCCCGCCCATAGAAACGCAAGGTCCGACCAAGGGCTGAACAAACGGCGACAGTTCGGAGTGATAGGCACTCGATGTGTGCCGTGGCGCCATGCCCATCTCGGGACTTGGCCGTGAAGCCAACGCTGAAGCGGTCTCATGTGAAGTAATCCGAGCGAAATGCCCCAGGAGCATCTGTAATTGTTTCAGTGGGACCGCTGTCTTGTGCTTGAAGGAGCTCAAGCAATTCAGCATTGACTGAGCATGGTCTGATGAAAGGCGCACTGTCATGGCTCTTCTCCCAGTTGACCCAAAGGCCCAATCGGGCTAGGTGCCGCAGCACCTAGTCCCTGTGTTCACAAACCAACTCCTGAGACTGCGCTAGAATCAGCCAGTCATCGAGGTAGTTGAGGATGCGAATGCCCCGCTCGTGCAGTGGAGCGAGAGCTGCCTCCGCAATCTTCGTAAAGACGCGAGGTGACAGGTAGAGCCTGAAAGGGAGGACCTTGTACTAATATGCTTGTCCTTCGTAGGCGAACCGAAGAAACAGTCGATGCCGAGGGAGGATAGAGACATGAAAGTACGCATCCTTCTATTGCCGCGAACCAATCCTGCTGCTGAACATGTGAGCATGTGTCGAACAGTGAGCATTTTGAACGGGACCTTTTGGAAGGCCCGATTCAACACTCAAAGATCTAGGATTGGTCTCAGACCACCGCCTTTTCTTGGGTACAATGAAGTAAGAGCTGTAGAAACCCTTCTTCATCTTGGCTGGGGGGACAGGCTTTATTGCGTCCTTTGCAAAAAAATTGGCAATCTCCTGCCGCAAGACAGTTGTGCTGTCGCCTCGGACCGAGGTGAAAAGAACGCCACTGAACTTGTACGGATGCCTGGCGAACTGAATCGCATAGCTGAGCCGAATCGTCCTGGCCAGCCATCGTGACAGAGTGGGAAGCGACAACCACGCCTCCAAGCTCTGTACGAGCGGCACCATGAAGACAATATCCGGGGTACCCTTGGCAGTAGGCCTGCGGCGAGGTGGAACAAGGTCTGTCAAGAAGGAAACAGGGCTCTTCTGAGCGCTTACCTTGTTCCGTGGGCCTGCTTTGGCAGGGGACCTGTGGCAGAGATCTCCCTGAATGCAGACCCGATGCATCAGGGCAGGGGAAGGCGAAGTAGTCGTGTCCACCGAGGTCCTGATGTTGCCATGCAGTGCCCAGCCGCCGAGCGAATGAGGGTCGGGAACACTGTGGAAAAGGGATTGACCCAGGAAAGGAAAAAAACTACTCTTTTATTGAGGTTTATTGAGGTAAAATTCAGTCCTTCTCCCCGGTGAGGGGCAAGCAGGTCCGCAGTCTCTCTAGTCCTGGGTGGCCCGTCTCAGGAACGCTTAGGAGCCTTGCGAGGGTCGGGCTGGTGGCGTCACCTGTCTGCGGGAAGACCGTTGCGGTCAGGCTTCTCTACGGGAGCCGTGGGCGGCCACGCAAGGTGGCAGCGCTATTCAGGCACAAATGCACCGCGATAGCGCGCTCAACCTGGGGGATGTCCACGTACCCCCGTGCCGCCCCACCATCGAGGGTAGTGAGAGTGGAGGCTCCCGCAAAGTGTGTATGACTTAAAAAGGGACCTTTCCACGACTTTGTGAGTTCCTCGTGCACCTCCGGGAAGAAAGGTACCGGGGCGGAAGGTGGTTGATGCACACGCTTCAACCCCAGGAACCAACCATCCAACTGAGAGCGCTTAGGCGAGGGAGGTGCCACATACTCCAGACCAGTGCTCTCGGCTGCCTGGGCAAGCACGGCAGCCATCTCAGCTTCCACCTCAGACTGGGCCACAAAACCTGAAGGTGGCAGCCCAGTTGAGCCTTCTGCATCCGATAGCGATAGCCCACCCTCCGATGCTGCAACGGAAATCTAATCTCCCTCGGGAGCCCCGAATGAGAAATCAAGCCTGCCTTGACGTGGACTATCAAACCCACCCGGAAACTCCACCGGAGGGACCAAGCGTGCTGGGGAATGGGAGGTCCGTGAGGACGTACCTGGCGGATTATCTTCCATTGAAATCCCCAGATCGCTCTCAGTGCCCACCACCACAGTCGCAGTCCCAGCGGGAGGATGGGGAGCATCTGAGGTTGCTCTCGAACGTCTCTTTGACAAAGCGTATGAAAGCCGCGACCGCAACGCCCCCAACGGTCATGGCCTCACAATGAGGACATGAACCGCCCACGAACACTGCTTCCGCATGGGCACGACCCAAACAGAGCATGCAGCAATCATGCCCATCAGAGGGGAAAAAAATCCACCGCATCCAGACGAACATGGATGGAATGGCATCCTTAAAAAGATGCGAGTTGCCGTGTAACACTTTTAGAGAAATTCTCTCTCTTTAGAAGGGAATTCGCTCTTTTAGAAGTCACTGAAGCACCCAGGGGAACACTCTCGCACTTATCCGTACAGAGCTGAGAGAGACCGCTGTATGTGGTGTAGAATCCAGTGAGATGAATGGAATCGCTTCTCATCAGTTGAGACGCGTGCACTCACTCCGAAGAACAAAGCTGAAGTGTGATCTGCGTGCACTGGCCTTATATACCCGCATGAGCGGGCGTGGCTTCGCATGCAAATTTCACACGCCAATTTCACTTGCATTTCATTGGCCTTTTCTGATATTCTCAGAGGTGATTGGGCTCCCAAGAACGATCTCCCATATGTCGTCATACGACACATGTCATAGTGAACGACAGAAAGGGAACTGTATGGGGCCACAGCCACAGTTTACTTTGGGTGTTGTCTGCAATAATCAGTTGCAAATTAATTGATTATTTTGATTGTGTATGTGTGTAAAACAAAACTTTCAGCTTTTTACATCAGAATGGTAAGTGTAAATTTCAACTAGTAAAGTGTGAATATTTATTGTGCAAGTTCCCAAATTCAAATCTACAAGCCTTTGAGTTTTGGTACACTTTTGCCTGACAAGGAAAAGTCGCTGTGTATCTGAGTTTAGAATAAAAAACTGCTTGTGTGTGTGTTTTATAGTGTGGATCATGGAGGAGAGTTCAGGATTACAGCCGGACTACGCAAATGTACGTCTACACGACACACACACACACACACCTACCATTATTGATTATTGTGGTGTTGCATTATAAATGTCCCTGTTCTTGTGTTCAGATGCCTGTAATCTCACACTGGATCCAAACACAGCACACGCTCATCTCATTCTGTCTGAGGAGAACAAAAAGGTGACACGTGTGAGAGAGGATCAGTCATATCCTGAGCATCCAGAGAGATTTGATGAGTGTCCCCAAGTTCTGTGTAGAGAGATTCTGTCTGGACGTTGTTACTGGGAGGCTGAATGGAGTGGATATGCTTTTATATCAGTGACATATGAAGGAATCAATAGAAAAGAAGGGCGTGATGATTGTGTATTTGGATTTAATGAAAACTCCTGGACTCTGATCTGCTCTGATAACAGATTCACTGTCCGCCACAATAATAAGGAAACTGACATACGTGTCCCTTCAAGCTCCTCTAAGAGAGTAGGAGTGTATGTGGACATTTCAGCTGGCACTCTGTCCTTCTACAGCGTCTCTGACACACACACACTCACACACTTACACACATTCACCTCCACATTCACTAAATCAATTTATGCAGGATTTGGGTTTATGTTTTATTGTTTGAACTCCTTTGTGTCTCTGTGTGAGTTTGAAAAGCCTGACACAAACAACAAAGATGTCTCACACACCTGAATGGAAGAAATACTCTCACTTTATATATTGTGCTGCTGATTTTCAGGGTAATTGTCAGGTTCTCTGGGGAAGCATCCAAAACATCCACGTAACCTTTCCATTAGTTACAAAAGTTTTTTAGTGTGAATTTTTAGAATTTTTAGTATGCATTTTTTTTCTCCATGTTTCTCATCCTTTCCTATCAAAATGCTCGCTACGTATGCAAGACACAGAAAATCGAAACTGATGAGAATTTTTTTTTTATGATGGACAAAACTTTTGGAGGCAGTGTGTAAACGTGATATCCTTTGTATTTATTTTTTTAACATGAAAAAATTTTGGACAAGTATTTTGGACTCAGTGTGCAACGACCTTAACACAACTGGCATTGACGCAGTTCCATTACACCACCATGTTCTGTTCCGTGCATAACAAACAGTGTTGCCAATGCAGCATTATTGCTGCTAGATTTATTAACTTTTCAATATTTTAATTTTCAGACTACTGTAGCAACTTTTCCTAAATGTTCCTGGCAATAAATTTAGCTATTTTTAACCCTCTGGGGTCAACAAACACATCGGTATATTTTGTGGCATTTTTTCCTGATAACGTCAAAAGGAACTTAAACTACTCGGTTATTTTTGATCGTAGAGATAAGAGCAATACATCATGTAAATCTGTGAAAGGTCAATTTTTATTTGTATACACTCATAATAACAACAAAACTCTGTACTGAAATGTATTTGTTTACTTGTGATCTTTTGAAAAATGTATTTATTTATTTATTTTTAAAAAAGGCATGCATTTTCAGCAGATATATTATTGCATCTTCTGCCGGAGCTCTTAACCAAACAAGTGCAAACCTACTGAATTTTGAAAACTCATGCATATGAAGCTGTATATGTGAGCACAACATTCAAAAGTATCAGTTTTCAAATTGCACGGGATGTTACAATTGTTTTTAAGTCATAATATAATTATAATCATAATCATGAAAATTAGGCTTTATTAATCAAAACTCTGTAACTGTAAATCATACTTTGTGTGAAAATGAATAAAAGTTGCCTCTAGTGTTCATTTCATCTGGAAACTGAATCGTACATTTTTTTTTTCTTTTCAGGTTTGCAGAAATGCATATAGAGGCACATATTTCCAATGAGTCTATGTTTGTGATGGATACACTAGTGGTCTAAGGTACACGAGAACCAGTCTTTCCATGACTTTCATTATGTGGGAGGTTAGTGCTAAGGGTTTGTAGTCATTGAGCACCATAGTACGTCTATTCTTAAGTACTGGAACCAGACAAGATGTTTTCCATATCACTAGAACTCTCTAAAGGTACAAGCTCAAATTAAAGAGGTGCTGGAGTACTCCACAAAACTGGCTAGCACAGGCCTTCAGCACACAGGAACTAATGCCATTTTCTACTCAATGGCACAGTTTTGTGTCATGGTTACATAATGAAGTAATTGAAAAACATGTTGATTGTGTGTTCAATGCATTTTCACACAGCTAAACTCTGTGGTTTTGCTAGCCCATGATCAGCAAACACTGCTTGGCATTAGATTCAAAGGAAAGGTTGTGTAATGTCAAGCAGAGAGGATTTGATACTTATTGTCTGTTACATAATGGCAGTTTCCAACGTACATTCATCAGCTAGCACACTGGGCAAGCACATTTATCATACAAATAATTCTGTGTTGGAAAACCTTTACATAATAGTTTTGATGTGTGTCAAACTGATATTTATCCAGGTCCACGGTGCATTACATGGTCAAAGAATAGACAATTATTATTATTATTTTATTTTATTTTATTATTTATTTATTGCATGGTCTTTTACTTCAAGTCAGCCTTGATTTATTTACACAAGAAATCAAGGAACACACATATCACAATGGCACGTTACAAAAAAGTTATTAGACGACAGATACATTTGTACAGTTTGTTTCAAGTGTTGTGTGTTGCTGTCACTAAATGATAACATCACACAACTAGCAACTTTGCGTCCAGGCAAAAATAAACATGTTTTTAGTGTAAACATTGAGCAGTGCTATCACATTTAATAATCTTATTATTTCACAGTATACTATTATTAATGTTAATAAAAAATACAAATACATTGATTCACTGATGAACTTGGAAATAAATCAGGTTTACATTTTTTTTTATATATATTCATTTAAAACAGCATTTTTTTTCTTTGCCATAAGAACCCTGAAGTATTGATGACGACCATTTGCTGATAAACAGAATTACGTGTATAGAATCGACATTACTGTATAAAACACACCATTAAGCCTACATTACAACAGAGTGTGTAGTTTGCTTCAGGAGCTATGACAACGTGAATTGTCCACTGAGCAAGGAGAGACTGTTGTCTATATTGGTAAATGAGTATCCTGATCTACCACGGCCACCCAGCAGCCAACATGATGTATATTGGGGAAACTGATGATTTTGAACTGTTAATTTTTGAATTCTGTGATTATTGAAACTAAGAGCCAATACTTCTGTATCTCCTTGTTTAACACCGTCGAAGGTATAAGACATTAAGGAAATATGAGATACGATCTATAAATGCCATTTGTGGCATACACATTCATTTTTATGCTAAAAATCATCCAATATTCTTGTGTTTTGGAATAAATATATATTCGTCTCCTTTGGTGCTCCTGAGGACGACAGGACATCTATCGCTGCATCAGAGGAGAGGCTTTCGCCTGATGAGGCTGACGATTCTGCTGAGCAGCCCCTATGCCGAACTGCCGGCCATGCTCTCCAAGAGCATCGGCTGGAGATGCAAGAAGTGCCTGCTCTCGAACGCTCAAGGCCGGATGATTGGTTTCTGGCTTCCGGACACGATTCCCAGCTGCGTTCTGTCCCAGTACCTTTCTTCCTGGAGGTCCATGAAGAGCTCACCAAGTCCTGGAAGATACCCTTCACTGCTTGTTCATGACTGAGCTTTTTCCTTCTCACTACCCTTGATGGGGGGGCAGCCAGGGTGTACATTGACATCCCCCAGGTGGAGCGTGCAGTTGTGGTACATCTTTGGCTTCAAAATGGCGCTACCTTGAGGAACCGTCTGCGCCTCCTGTCCAAGGCCTGTAAGCTGACATCAGCTCTTGCTGCCAAGGCTTACTGTGCTGCGGGCCAGGCTGCCTCCGCCCTGCATGCCATGGCCATCCTGCAGGTCCACCAGGCTCAGGCGAGGGTAGGCCTGACTTGGGTTGATGCAGGAACTGCGCACAGTGACCAACTTCGCTCTCCGGACAACTAAGGTCACTGGGCGGTCCCTCGATCAGGTGATGTCTACTTTAGTAGTCCAGGAGCGGCATCTCTGGCTGAACCTGAAGCAGATGGCCAATGCGGGGGCATTGAGCCAGCTGTAGGAGAACGGCGCAGCCTGCTCCTCATGGCCCCGCGAAATCCACCTGCTGACTGTGAAGCGACCCTAAGATGGGCTCCCCGGAGATGGCAGGGATTGCTCTTTGGGGGACTCCAACATCTGCACTTCCACCCCCAGGGGAGGGCCACGGGTTTGTCCTTTCGTTTGTACCCACCTATTTGCTACGCTACGCAATTCAATTTGCATCCAGAACACTTCAGCCAGACTCCTGTTTGCTGACTTCTCCTCAGCAATCAACACCCTGCACCCTCATATTCTGGCCACTAAACTCTCTCACCTGGATGACCAGTTAATCTTGTGGATACTAGACGTTCTGCCAAGCAGGTCACAGACAGTACTGGTCAATAATACCTTTTCTGACCTCTGTTACACCTCAACTGGCTCCCCCAGGGCTGTGTACTTTCACCCCTGCTTTCCATATACATCGATGACTGCAGATCCACACTGCCCAACTGTCAGCTGGTAAAATACGCTGAAAACACAGTTCTGCTGTCTCTGCTGTCAGGCCCTTCACAGCACACGGATCAGTTCTACAGGAGTTTGTAGAGTGGTGTGACAGCCCACACCTGGAACTGAATGTAAGCAAAACCAAAGAGATGGTGGTGACCTTTTCCAACAAGCAGCAGGATCTGGCTGCAGCAGTCAGCACCTTCATCTACACGACCAACAAACACTCAGGTTAGCAAGCAAGATCATCAAAGACCCCTCATACGTTCTCCACTCAGCATTTGAGTGACTCCCTTCTGGGCTGCGGCTCCGTTGCCCCGGTTGCAGCACTCTGAGGAAGAGGGTCCCCAAAGCTATCCTGCTCCTCAATTTCCCCCCTGGGACAAATAAAAATTTGTGAATTGAATTGAACTAAACTGAATTGTAGAGCTCGAATGAGGAATCTCCCAGCATCCTCGTAATCTATGACGATGTCAAAAAACGCCACAGGGTTGAACTTTTGTGAAAGCACTTTGGCGGCGGACCCTGCAATATTACCACAGACGCTCACCTCAGGCAGAGGGATGATCACTTCAAAGCTAGCGATGAAAAAAATGTGACGATTCAAATCGGTTGAGATGTTAAACGAATTGTGATACAGGTGGGGGAGGGGGTTTATATGAATGTATCTCTGAGGGGAAATTGACTGTCTTCAATTTAGATGGTATTTTATTTTCATCTTGCCTCTGTATAAAACATATTGAAGAGCTTATAATTGCAGCACTGCTTTAATAACAGCAGTATCCAAGGAAATGCCACCTGCTGGCAGAGAGTGAGTTTGCGTCTCATTCAGCCCATTTGCTTTTATGTAGTTTTCTGTAGCATAATTTTATAAAGCCAAAGTCAGAGCATTCTGTTTTTACTTCGAATGCAATTTCTTTACTGTAAATGTGGACATGCTACTATTTGTTTAAAAAAAAAAAAAAAAAAAAAAAAAAAAAAAAGCATGCAAGCTAGAAAATAAAAAGAGAACATATGCAAAGGCAAAGTCTTAGTTTGTGTTCATGAATATATTTCTTTTATTTATATTATTCATTTATTTGATTCAGGATTTGTTTTAAAATGTAAATTTATTTTGTTATTTAACAAAAAGTATTTAAATTTCACAAAGAAATGTGCAGCATTTTGTCTAAGAAATAATAACACTTTTTCATTAATTTGTCTTATATCTCGTTTTGTAAAAAAAAAAAAAAAAAATCATGAATCATATCCCATCGGGAGTTGAATAAATCATTACATCCTCACTCAAAGGGGAACCCGTCATCATGGGTTGCCTCATCATCACTGCCCTCCTCTTCTGAAAGACTGGGTGTTTCTTCTCCATGTTGTGTTGCTGCGCTTCCAAACACTGGGTTTGCAGTGTTTGACCATGTGAAATTACCATCTGCAGAATTAAAACACATGATGAAGACACGATTACCGCTAATACCAATGCTGACAGCAGCGGTATACCAACAAACTAGCACTTTTATAAAACTAATTCATATTGATACTTCCAATGAAGTCAGACAAGCAAAACAAACAAAAGTATGAACGGCTTATGTCGGAGTATTACATAAAACTTCGGAAAACCCCCCCAAAGGAGTGACGTCAGTAATGAGAACTGCACAGAGATCAACATGTATAAGACCTCTGTTCATTGATTGTTTTGTTAATTAAAACCCCAGTGAGAGGCTGACCGCCTGCTTCCTTTCTTTGACAGCTTATAAAACAAGATGTTTGAAAAGTCTGAATTTGTTTACAAACAAGAGGCCTGAGCACTAGCATGATATCAGAAAACACAGCCTGTCGGGAAAATACATTATTATGCAGAAATTAGTGAGTCTTCATGGAAAAATCACTTTATGATCTGCATAAAACATCATTTTCAAAAGTCAAACAAAGATTAAATTAGATTAAAATTCAAATAACTGTCACGTTGTTCCAGGGATGAGACCAGAGACAGAGATTAGGTGCAAACTAATAAGGAGTTTTATTGACAATGGTGAAATTCTAGAGTGCAAGTATGAGTAGAGCAAATGGTATGCTTATCTGTAAGTCCTTGTGTAAGTTGAGTGATATCAAGAATGAGGTAAACACAACGATAAATCCAACATGTAGTGAGAGAGTACGGGAGTAGAGAACACAGGGGGGTCTGGCGCTAACATCAGGGTGTGAACGGTAGACTAGACAGTGAGATGCTGAATGCCGGGGACTTATATAGGGTTGGGCAAAGTGAAATCAGGTGATGGCAATCAGTACTCAGGTGATCGGGAGCGGGTGTGCTGTGACGTAGATGGTGGGGGTGGCTGTGGTGAATGCCTGACAATAACATTGACCTGTGTGTTTTAGGCAGCATTAACTGCATTTACCGTATAAAGTAAAAGCACTATTTATTATCACAAGACAATTATTAGGCACTCACCTATTTTGCTAAAAGCCCCTGTTTGCTTTGCCAAGTCTGCAAATGAAATCCCACACGCAGATGCAAATCCAACAAAAAGACCTGCTGGAGCAGAGCAAACACACATTATACACTAAACAACATTCAGCAGGCAAATGATTTACAGCTTGTTTAAATGTTTGAGTGTCCCTGTACTTTACTCTCTGACCCTGGGGCCATATGCATAAAAACTTCTCAGTCTTAACTTACAAGTGAAACATTTCTTAGTAAAAAGTAAGACTTGTCTTAAAATATAAGCTTTTTATAAAGAAACTTTCAGCAAAGTCTAAAACAGATTAAGTGTTGACTGAGATCGCAAGTGTCATGCAATAAGAACTACAGTGATGTAAAGACAAAATGGCCAACATAAACCACTGACTGAACCAACCAATCAGCTGATAGCAAGTCTCAAGGGTATGATTTAATAGCATCATATGACACCATTCATTTGTTCATTACTTCATACAGCACATAAAATGTAATTCTAGCAACATGTCAATTTATTTAGAATAATTATTTGATGAATGAGAAGGGCAGTTTCCTGCATTTATTAATATTCCTACAGAATGTTGTCCTCTAAACAATGTACATAATAAAAACTGCACAAAGTCTAAACATAAATCTGCTCTGGCGTTCGTGTGCAGAAAATGTGCAATATATATACATTTCATGTTATCACAAATAAATAAAACACATCCAAATATGCTGCCTAAAAAACAGATC
>CM070019.1:41469-65507 GCA_036247105.1 Cirrhinus mrigala
GTAATTGGGGAACTGGTAACTAATGGCTGTAGATTCAAACTCCAGAAGTGATGACATGAGTACATGAATTCACATGACGAATAAGCCTGTTTCACACTACAAGCACAAGTATTGTAAAAGTGAAACAGACATAGAGCTTCACACTGACAGTGTTTCTGCTGCATAATTAAGCTGCAGCTCTACACAGAAAATAAATTAATAAAGTGAATCTATAAATGGCTAAAATCATCTGCATTCATTCATATTTACTGAATTAGAAAGTCATCTGTCACTGCATTTAACTTATATTTTGACGAATGGAAGTACATATTTTGTCAAAGAACAGGTGAATAGTTCTCTTAATTATTTTATGTTGCTTAGTCAAAGCTTGTTTTACAAAAGATTGTGTTGATGAAGGTTTAAAGTGCATTTTCACCAAACAACTGCTGTTCATGTCTGCTGAATGCTATGTGTTAATTTGGGTGCCAGTATAAATAGCTTTGGGGAAAGTTACTTTTAAAAGTAATGCCTTACAATATTTCATTGCTCCATAAATAAGCAACCAATTGCATCAGTTAATTTTATGGAAAGTAACTGCGTTACTTAGTTACTTCTATGTAAAGTAATACATTACTTCTGTGTTACTTTTCGTCACCTGGGCTTTTTGGCATTTTTTAATAACAAAAAAAAAAAAAACACAAAAGAGAGATATCAGTCAATAAATGGGAAAACAAAAGAACTTGCATAACTTATTTGAAAATTTGATATTTTGTTGTAAATTTAAAAGTAATGTGTTACTTTACTAGTTACTTGAAAAAAGTAATTACGTAACTTGCATTACATGTAATGCGTAACCCCCCAACATTGAATATAAACACATATGAAATAGGCACATATGAAAAGTGTTTCATTAGTGTCTAATTTTAAATACCTGTTTCTCTGTCCTCTGTCCTGCAGCTGATACAGTGTCATGGTTTTTATGTTCATCCATTGTACATAGCAAACATATACATTTCTGATCAGTGCGACAGAAAACCTCAAGGAGCTTCCCATGTTTCTGGCAGATCATCTCCTGCAGTCATCCAGTGGTATTGATTACTTTGTGTGGCTTACGGGAATGAAATTTCTCATGACGGTCAAAATGAGTTTGACAGTAAGATTCCAGACACACCAGACAGGACTTGACGGCTTTGTTTTTTCTTCCAGTACAGACGTCACACTGCACATCTCCAGCTCCAGTGTAACAGTCAGACGAAACTTTGGTCTTCTTCAGTTTCTCCACCAGTTCAGCCAGCATGGTGTTTTTCCCTAAAGCAGGTCTTGGACTGAAGGTCTGTCTGCACTGAGGGCAGCTGTAGACTCTCATCTGATCCTCCTGATCCCAGCAGTCTGTAATACAGCTCTTACAGTAACTGTGTCCACACTGGATGGTCACTGGATCCTTCAGGAGATCCAGACACACTGGACATGTCAGCTCATCCTGAGAAAATCTGGCTTCTGCCATTTTATTGCATGAATACAGAGACACAAACACACGACAGCTTAACTAAGTTTCTTTTCCCCTAAATTTAGGAGATTTTTGTTTCCTGGGTCTTAGTTATATGTGTAAAACAGGTTTGTCTATGAGTCTGTAAAAGGTACAGGTTCCTCATTCCTGCTCCTGTAGAGCCTCATTCCTGCTAGTTTTGACACACCAGCCTGTTATTAAAATAAAACCAAAGACCTTGTCTAGTTGATTCAGATGCATTTAACTGATCAAACTAAACTCTTTGGGAAAGTGACTCTACTGGACTAGGAATGGGGAACCCTCAAAATGAAATGACTACTAGATATCAGTCTCATACAAACACTCAAAGAATACAAGTTACAGAGAAGAAGGACAACAGCCTTAAACATAACCCTCATTCCCTGAAGGAGGAAATGAAAACATTACATTGATAGTGATGTATGGGGTTTCCTTTGGGAGCCGCAGTTGCTTCCGGGTAGTACAAAAAAGGCCTATGAACATTGGTGAGTGAAAAACAGTACTCAGCTACAATCAGTTCTATTACACTGGGGAAGTGAGCAAAATGCATGTGGACAAGAACACTATGGAGACTACATCCTGCTCAAAGGAATGGTGAAATGGACTGGCCAGTAAGGCAGTACTACTTATGGAGAGCCAGTGCAGAATTTTCTGCCTGAAAGGAGGAACTACTATCAATGCAAAGACAGGCCAGAGATAGTTCTGTCAAGGAAAAGACATGGGTTACCAATAGGGAAACCGTACTATGGAAAAACACATATGTCTGTGAAGATTCATTCATCCAGGTAGAAGTTTCTTCTAAATAAAGTTTAATTTACAAAAAAACAGGGGGGGGGGGGGGGGGGGGGGGACGGGACACCAGTTTAGCTGCTGGAGCACCATCTTCTCTGGCACACAATTGGACTAACATCTGTCATGTGGTTTAGATCATGTGACTTTTTTGTGTCTATAAATTGCCAGAGTTACTTCCTGTGCATCAAACAACTGATGAAGGTGTTTGGATGGACACTGAAACGTCTTGTGTTTTTAAGTATGTTTGTAAGTCCAGTGGTTTTTTGTAAATTAAACTTTATTTAGAAAAAACACATCTGGGTTACCAGAACATATTTGGGCACCAAGCTGAGCACAGGCACTAACTAAATGGCCATGCAACACAAAAATTGAGCCTGGCATCAGCCTCCCCAGCCATGCCTGACAGCCAAGGAGTACTACAGAATGCTCATATCCAGGGTTTGCTAGCTGGGGGAACACACCTGAAGAGAAGACATGGTGCTCACATCCCCTGATGAGGGGAAAGGTGCTGCAAGTAAGTCACAGAGTTGGTCTTCCTGCCATTTACCTGTTAGTACCTAAGACACAGGAAGAACTGGTTCAACCTGGAGCTTGTAGAAACAAGATCTGCACTGTGATTTGCTGCAATGGCAGCATCACAAATTTTTTAAAGTGGAGGGGGACAACTTCTGCTCCAGTCTCTCTTGCAGAAAGGAAGGCATAGAGCTGATCAATCATCTCCAGGGGTCTTCCCAGCAGGAAGAACACCATACAGTGAACAGACCCCACTTCAAGCATAAGCTCATCTGGCTTGATTGACAGTGTCTACTGCTGTGTGTGGTAGGCCACTTGACTCCTCCGCTTCCTATGGAGGTTCTGTTCAAAGGATCTGGTGCCCTGCTTCTGAGAAAGGAGGGAGTTTTACCAGGGAAGGGCTGTGCCACGGAGCATTAGGTCCAAAAACCATGTCCTGGTGGGCCTGTAAGGCCCAACTGACAAGACCTGCTCCATGTCCAATCTCAAAAGTAAGCTAGAATGAGCCAGTCATTGAGAATGCAAACATGCACTTCCCTTAGTGAGGCAAGGGTGACCTCACAACTTTGGAGAAACAGGGACAGTCTGAAGGGGAGGACCTTGTATTAGTACGCCCAACCTTCAAAATGAAGCTGAAGAAACAGTCTGAATCGAGGTAATATTGGGTCATGAAATAAGCTTCCTATTGGTCGGCTGCTGCAAACCAATCTTGGGAAATGCACGTGAGAGTGCACCTCTGCATCAACATCTTGAACAGGAGTTTGTGCAAGGCCCAGTTAAAGACTCACAGATCCAAGAACAGTCTTAACCCACTGACTTCATCTCAGCTGGTGGGCCTGGTGGGCCTGGTGGACCAGCAGGACCGCAATCTTTACACGCAGAACAAAGGCATCTTAATTTGCCACTGAGGAAAACCGGGCAACACTAACCCTTGCGGGTGCCTGGTGAACTGAAACATGTAGCCATGTCTGATTGTCCGAAAGAGCCAGAGGGACACCAGAAAGACATCTGGGGAGGCCGGGATGAGTCTTCATCATTGGAGGACATTAGTGCACCCTCCAATGCAGCCATTAACATCTGATCCTCCCTGGGAGCCCCAAATGACACACATGGCCCGTCAAAACATGGGTCAGTGGCATCAGTCGGGCACGAAGGCACACAACCTGCAAGGCAAGAAGAATGGGAGGTCCGAGGGGACCCACTGTCATCCTCAGATTTACCTGAAGTTTATATATTTAAAAAAAAAAAAAAAAAAAAAAAGAAACGTCAAGAAGTCACAAAATGCTATCAGACTAATCTCACTGTTATCTTTATTTCCTGCCACATTTCACTGCCAAAACCATCTTTTTATAGCAAGATCAACAGCACATCAGGCATGCAATTTCTTCAAAACATTCAATACTCTCCTTCGTCCCCCTCCATCACCTCCACCACCTCTGTAACTGCTGTCGATTTTACTAATTATTTCTGTATTAAAATCACATGCATCAGCAGTTAGTTCTCAGCTTCACTCACCCAGGAATGCACAGCAAACACTCACAACCCAACTGACCATCTTCTCTCCTCTTACAGAAGATGAAGTCTCTGAACTTGACATTCTTGCCACCCTACAACCTGCCCTCTAGACCCAATCCCCTCACATCTCCCCCTGCACGTACCCTGCAAACATGGTACGTGTATGGCCTATGTTTGGATTGATGCTAAGAGTTTAAGACAGTGTATTTGTATATATTTTAGAAGGACTCTTTATTGGTGAGGTCACCACCTAAATTAAGCACTAACCTGAATGGAATGTTTTCTATTTTGTATTTAATAAATCAATTGATTTGAAATCCCCTTTGACTATTGTATATTTTTGACAATATAGACATTAGTTACATGATGACTGCATTCATTTCAGATGTATAATAACTGTTTTCCCCAAAAACTTTAGTTATAGTAGCAAAATGTAGCCAATTTTTGGAATTTGATTACATAATCCAGCTACAACCCAGCACTGTTAATGGGTCAGATGACCTGCTACTCCAGCCAGTGAGGTGACTACTAAACTATACTGAAAATACACACATTGGGTTTTCATGTTTTGTGGAGAAATTACATAGATTTAATAGTTTTTATACAGTTCAAGCTGTATTTTCCCCTTAACTAAACCTTACCCCTAACCCAATATGTCCTCACTAGGTCAATAATTACTTGTATTACTATCCTTGTTGGGACATGGTTAACAATTAAATGCATGACAATAAAAACAGCTGTTTGAGACACCAAAACACAAACAAACACAAAACACTGACAGAGGCATAAGGTGAATAATGAAAATGATTTATTGACTGTGTGATCATTTGAAATTAATTTTTGATGTTAATAATAAAACTGATTGATCTGATACTACAATAAACTCAATGAACAAATGATGTTTGTTAACAAAGTTTGGGAGGAGCACGATCAGATAATCAACTAATTCGGCACAGGTGCAACTCGTCTAGCTAATCATCCAAACTGGCACAAGTCATATATATGCACACAGCCGACTTACCTCCGTCATTCGACTGTTTTTTGGCATCCCCCCTCCACCCCAACTCCTCACTCTTAATCTATCCTCATCCTACACTTGGGATGAGGGGTTCTTTGTGTTCGGGCCATATTCTGGGCTCGGAGCCCTCCCCCAGGACAGCACACCAAAATATGCTTACTGTTTACAGATTAGATGTAAGGGCGAACTCGTGAAATAAAGGTTGAGAAAAGCAGATACACATTGTCACTTAGCATGACACACAGTCTCTCTCTCTCTCTCTCCAACACACTGATCTTACTGTCGACATGACAATTTATTACACACATTTATTCTGTTACAGAAACCGTATTAATTAACAGCTGCAGTATTAATGTCATAAAGAGAAAAGAAGAGACTTGTATATCATCTCACTGCTTTGCAGCTCAAAGCATTATGTCATTCTCTAGTCAGTCTATTCTGACTCATCAGCACAGGTGCACTGATGATCCAGACCAAACCCAAAACCCAGGATAGAGCGGCTGAGTGAATGTGGTCTGGACTGTGTGGATGAGGCTCATTGTGTCAGAGACACTGTAGAAGGACAGAGTTCCTGCACTGTGATCCACAAACACTCCTATTCTACTCCTAATGGGCTTTACAGGGAGATCAGTCCATTTGTTTCTGTGTCCAAATGAGTATTTAGAGGGAGTGCAGTACAAACACCAGGACTGATCACTACGCCCAAACACACATTCATCACCCGATCCCTTCCTGCTGATTCTCTTATATGACACTGCTATATCCACACTACCAGATATACCAGCATTCCACTCCAGCTCCCAGTAACAGCGTCCACACACACTCTCTCTACACAACACCTGAGGCCACACAGTAAATCTGTCTGGATGGTCACGACACGTCTGGACTGTGTCAGTGTAAGTAATCACTCTGTTGCTCTCAGACAGATGGAGGTGTTCATTCACTGTGTTTAGATCCAGAGTGAGCTGATGGGAATCTGATGGAGATAAAACACATCAGAATCAGGAATTACGAATCTGTTTGATCTTTTCATAAAGCTGAATTCTTCATGTTCAGTGTATCATCAGTGTCTCAATTAGGGTGACCACCTGGCAAGAGGGCTGTTGCGGAACAGATGTGATTTTGCGGGACAATGTGGGACACATGTGAGACTTATACATTTTCTATTGTTATGCTGTGTAAATACTGATTACATCCGTTGTCATATGCGCTGATCTGTGTTTCTGAGCATGCGCAAGCAAGCGAGAGAAAGCGCGTCATTTTTATGAGAGTGAAGAGAATCCATCTGCGAGCGAAGACATTTGTGCTTGTGCATTTTGATGTGCCCTGCATTAAAATAATGTGGTTAGACATTTGTCATTAAAAAAACGCCAGAGAAACCACCTTAAATTAACTATTAAAATAAAAAGAAAGTCACGTCTGAAAGCTGCATTAATTTTTTTTTATTTGGTTAAAATGAATAGAGAATATCGTGTTATTCCTTGCGCGCTCGATCATTTATGTTGGTGGTTCTAGATCACTTGATGAGGTCCGCAAATCCTTTGTGCAAAAATGATGCCGCAAAAAGAATAAATAAAAAGCTTTCTTAAAAAGGCAAAAGAACACATGAACATTTTCTTAATACGATCATTAAAAACCAAGAGACTGGTGAAAATGTGGGACATTTTCTCAATATGTGACGTACGGGACAAGGGGTGAAAATGCTGTGCGGTACAACACAAAGCGGGACAGGTGGACACACTAGTCTCAGTACAGATGAGCAGATATCCTGTGCAAGTCATCATTTACATCATCAATTATAAAACTCTTCTTTCACCTTATACAGGAAGAACATGAACACACTCAATGAGTTTCTCTGCTTGTTTTCTTACTGACTTACACTGTAGGAAGTCGTTTCTGGTCCAGAGAACAATGTTGGTGAATGTGACTGTGGAAATCAACAGACATGAACAGTGTGATTCTCATGATCCTGCATCCATTCCTAAGACATTTCTAATATGATGTTCTCCATGATATGAGATGATGATGGACTCGTTTCTGAGAGCAGATGAATCTCCAGGACTTTACCTCTGTCTGAGATCTTCTTGAGCTCCTCTTTGCAGAAATCCTCCAGTTTGTCTCTCAGCTGATGGACAGATTCTCTCAGGATGTCAAAAGAGAACAGAGAACTGAGGGGATCATCATTTACATCAGTAGATTCAGGAGGTGCTGAGAGAGACTGGAAACTCTACAGAAAACAGAAATCAAAACTCATCAGCATCACACTGCTTATACAAGTGATTTAAAGCAAAAGAAAAGTTCTGATAGAGAGCCATTTGAGCAACAGACAGGTTAATAATACTGTACATATTTTCAAGTAAGAAGACAGAGCTCAGAGAAATGATTCCTTAGAGATTTCCAGAGTCATTTGCAAGTGGCGTCTCTTTCAAAACAAGATGATCAGATGAGAGTCTGACTGATGATTATATAATAAGACATTCATGAAATGTTTCTCTGTGAGTCTCCTGTCACAGCAGGATCTGTCTCAAGTCCACTATGATGGTGTTCTTCTAGATCTCTGTTACCTGCAGGAACTGGATGTGATCCTGTGTGTGTGAAAGCTGCTCCAGCTCAGCGTCTCTCCTCCTCAGATCATTGATCTCCTGCTCCAGTCGCTCCAGTCGTCCTTCAGCTCGACTCACTGTAGCCTTTTCCTGATCTCTGATCAGCCGTATCAGCTCAGAGCGGCTTCTCTCAATGGAGCGGATGAGCTCAGTAAAGATCCTCTCACTGTCCTCCACTGCTGACTGTGCAGAGCGCTGTTAGGACACACAGTGATTCAGGCTTCAGTGGGACTGAAAGAGACAAGAGAGTCTGAACTGAGACTGAGACAAACTTCTCTTCTTCTCCAGACTCACCTTATGAGACTCCACAGCCTCTCTCAGCTGCTGAAGATCTTTCTCTCTCTGCTGGATTCTCTGCTGGAATGTCTTCTGCGTCTCCTTCAGCTGCTTCTGTAGGACAAACAGATGATGGTAAATGTCACAGTAAACTACTGGCACTAAATCATCATGTGAACAGATGAATCCAGTAAGCATACGTGAGGCAGTTTAAAGGTCACTTATCTAAACAGCTGTAGGTTCAAAGTCCAGAAATGATAAGCGGTTAGAATCATCGTGCATGAAGTATCATGAAGCATGTGGAGCGTTTAGCAATATTTCACTAGTGTCTAGTTTTAAATACCTGTTTCTCTGTCCTCTGTGCTGCAGCTGATACAGTATTGTGGTTTTTATGTTCATCCATACACAGCACACATATACATTTCTGATCAGTGCGACAGAAAACCTCCAGAAGCTTCTCATGTTTCTGGCAGATCATCTCCTGCAGTCGTCCAGTGGCATCAGTCAGATTGTGTCTCTTTCCTTTAAACCAACTCTCATGTTGTTCAAGGTGATTCTGACAGTAAGAGTTCAGACAAAACAGACAGGACTTGACGGCTTTGTGTTTTCTTCCAGTACAGACATCACACTGCACATCTCCAGCTCTAGCTCCAGCATAACAGTCAGCAGGAAGTTTGGTCTTCTTCAGTTTCTCCACCAGTTCAGCCAGCATGGTGTTTTTCCCTAAATCAGGTCTTGGACGGAAGGTCCGTCTGCACTGAGGGCAGCTGTAGACTCTCTTCTGATCCTCCTGATCCCAGCAGTCTGTAATGCAGCTCTTACAGTAACTGTGTCCACACTGGATGGTCACTGGATCCTTCAGGAGATCCAGACACACTGGACATGTCAACTGATCCTGAGAAAATCTGGCTTCTGCCATTTTACTGCATGAATACAGAGACACAAACACACAACAGCTCAACTAAACTTCAGTTTCTCTTTCACTGAACTCCTGATTCCTGTTTCCTGGTTTTGTATTTGAGTGACGTGTGTAAAACAGGCGTGTCTGTGAGTCTGTAGGTTCAGAGCCACTAGAAGCCAAGCCTGCAACAACTAATGCTAACACTGCAGCTTTGGCAGTATGCCATTTTTAAATGGATGTCAATCGAGGAATGAAATGAGGACATGAGTAATTTGCAAAATATTGTATTACATTATAAAGTGTTTAATGACAAAACAAATATGTTCTTTAAATTGCTTCTAAGTTTGAGTGACTCCTATCAGTGTTATTTATGCCCAATGAAGCATTTTTTATGAACATAAGAAAGGAAATATGAATAATTAATCACAACTTGTTTTTACAGAATTAACTGTAGCTGAATTAATATTACAATCAACTACTCTGTTCATCCATCGAACATTCGAGAGATCTGTAATCTGAAAATAAGAAATTAGGTCTCCAGTGAACAGATAATTGGAAGCATAGTGTGTCCCAATTAATCAAGTATTTACTTAAAAACACAACAAACCTCAGCTTCTGAAAGTACTATCGCTATATAGTCACTTGAAATTGGAGTCAGA
The DNA here is from genome assembly GCA_036247105.1 of Cirrhinus mrigala. Classification (NCBI taxonomy): domain Eukaryota; kingdom Metazoa; phylum Chordata; class Actinopteri; order Cypriniformes; family Cyprinidae; genus Cirrhinus; species Cirrhinus mrigala. Next base: position 51,251 of record CM070019.1, read on the forward strand.
TTACAACAAATGACTCAGAATTAAATTAGAAACCAAAGTTTTAATAAATCAAGTGAGTTTTTTTCAGAAGCGCAAGAAAAGACGCAGAATACTTAACGGAATAATTTGCATTATTGACACTATTTTCCTGTTTGACAGTGTGAAGCAGCTTTGAAACATTCTGTATTGTAAAAAGTGCTATATAAACAAAGGTGACTGGACTTGATTTAAAAGGAATTAAAGAATCAATATTCACATGATTTTGCACAAGTTTTCTTAAACTAAAGCACAAACACATAACTAAGTCCGTAAGACCAAAAGTGCACATGAAATGTTTCATTTGGGAGACGTCTGTAAGATGTCAGTTTTACATACATTCTAAATCATAAACATTTTAAAGACATCTAATAGACGTCTTGCAGATGTAAATGCAGACGTCAAATAGACGTCTCCGAAATGTGACATGTTATTTCAGTGACAGAAGTTCAGCTGCAGTATTAATGTCATGAAAAGAGACTCTATAACATCTCACTGTTACTGATTCATCATGCAGCTCAAAGCATGTTGGGTAAAATCTCTTGTCAGTCTGTTTTGATTCATCAACACAGTTTCACTGATGATCTAGAACGAACACAAAACCCAGGATAAAGCGGCTGAGTGAATGTGGTCTGGACTGTGTGGATGAGGCTCATTGTGTCAGAGACACTGTAGAAGGACAGAGTTCCTGCACTGTGATCCACAAACACTCCTATTCTACTGATGATGGACTTTACAGGGAGATTAGTCCATATGTTATTGTGTTTGACTGAGTAACTGGAAGGACTGCAGTACAAACTCCAGGACTGATTATTAGTTCCAAACAAACACTCATGATGACCCTTCCTGCTGATGCTCTTATATGACACTGATATAAACACACCTCTCTCTCCACTCCACTGCAGCTCCCAGTAACAGCGTCCACACACACTCTCTCTACACAACACCTGAGGCCATTGATCAAATCTGTCTGGATGATCAGGATACGACTGGACTGTGTTAGTGTAAGTAATCACTCTGTTGCTCTCAGTCAGACGGAGGCGTTTATTCACTGTGTTCAGATCCAGAGTGAGCTGATGGGAATCTGATGGAGATAAAACACATCAGAATCAGGAATTATGAATCTGTTTGATGTTTTCATGTAGCTGAACTCTTCATGTTCAGTGTATCATCAGTGTCTCAGTACAGATGAGCAGATATCCTGTACAAATCATCATTTACATCATCAATTATAAAACTCTTCTTTCACCTTCTACAGGAAGAACATGAACACACTTAGTGAGTTTTTCTGCTTGTTTTCTTACTGACTTACATTGTAGGAAGTCGTTCCTGCTCCTGGGAACAATGTTGGTGGATGTGACTGTGGAAATCAACAGACATGAACAGTGTGATTCTCATGATCCTGCATCCATTCCTAAGACATTTCTAATATGATGTTCTCCATGATATGAGATGATGATGGACTCGTTTCTGAGAGCAGATGAATCTCCAGGACTTTACCTCTGTCTGAGATCTTCTTGAGCTCCTCTTTGCAGAAATCCTCCAGTTTGACTCTCAGCTGACAGACAGATTCTCTGAGACCGTTAGAAGAGAACAGAGAACTGAAGGGATCGTCATTTTCATCTGTAGATTCAGGAGGTGCTGAGAGAGACTGGAAAGTCTACAGAAAACAGAAATCAAAACTCATCAGCTCCACACAGGGAAACTGCTTATATAAGTTATTTAAAATAAAAGAAAAGTTCTAATAGAGAGCCATTTGAGCAACAGACAGGTTAATAATAATACATATTTTCAAGTAAGAAGAAAGAGCTCAGAGAAATGATTCCTAAGAGATTTCCAGAGCCATTTGCAAGTGGCATCTCTTTCAGAAGAAGATGATCAGATGAGAGTTTGACTGATGATTATATAATAAGACACTCATGAAATGTTTCTCTGTGAGTCTCCTGTCACAGCAGGATGTGTCTCAAGTCCACTATGATGGTGTTCTTCTAGATCTCTGTTACCTGCAGGAACTGGATGTGATCCTGTGTGTGTGAAAGCTGCTCCAGCTCAGCGTCTCTCCTCCTCAGATCATTGATCTCCTGCTCCAGTTGCTCCAGTCGTCCTTCAGCTCGACTCACTGTAGCCTTTTCCTGATCTCTGATCAGCCGTATCAGCTCAGAGCGGCTTCTCTCAACGGAGCGGATGAGCTCAGTAAAGATCCTCTCACTGTCCTCCACTGCTGTCTGTGCAGAGCGCTGTTAGGACACACAGTGATTCAGGCTTCAGTGGGACTGAAAGAGACAAGAGAGTCTGAACTGAGACTGAGACAAACTTCTCTTCTTCTCCAGACTCACCTAATGAGACTCCACAGCCTCTCTCAGCTGCTGAAGATCTTTCTCTCTCTGCTGGATTCTCTGCTGGAACGTCTTCTGCGTCTCCTTCAGCTGCTTCTGCAGGACAAACAGATGATAGTAAATGTCACAGTAAACTTCTGTCACTAAATCATCATGTGAACAGATGAATCCAATAAGCATGTGTGAGGCAGTTTAAAGGTCACTTTTCTAAACAGCTGTAGGTTCAAAGTCCAGAAATGATAAGCGGTTAGAATCATCGTACATGAAGTATCATGAAGCATGTGGAGTGTTAAGTAATATATCATTAGTATCTAGTTTTAAATACCTGTTTCACTGTTCTCTGTCCTGCAGCTGATACAGTGTCGTGGTTTTTATGTTCATCCATACACAGCACACATATACATTTCTGATCAGTGCGACAGAAAACCTCCAGAAGTTTCTCATGTTTCTGGCAGATCATCTCCTGCAGTCGTCCAGTGGCATCAGTCAAATTGTGTCTCTTTCCTTTAAACAAACTCTCATGTTGTTCAAGGTGATTCTGACAGTAAGAGTTCAGACAAACCAGACAGGACTTGACGGCTTTGTACTTTCTTCCAGTACAGGTATCACACTGCACATCTCCAGCTCCAGCGTAACAGTCAGCAGGAAGTTTGGTCTTCTTCAGTTTCTCCACCAGTTCAGTCAGCATGGTGTTTTTCCCTAAAGCAGGTGTTGGACTGAAGGTCCGTCTGCACTGAGGGCAGCTCTTACAGTAATTGTGTCCACACTGGATGGTCACTGGATCCTTCAGGAGATCCAGACACACTGGACACGTCAACTCATCCTGAGAAAATCTGGCTTCTGCCATTTTACTGCATGAATACAGAGACACAAACACACAACAGCTCAACTGAACTTTCGCTTTCTCTTTTCCTTCAGTCATGTGTTTCCTGTTTCCTGGTTTTGTATTCGAGTGACGTGTGTAAAACAGGCGTGTCTTCAAGTCTGTAAATCTTTAACTAAAAAAAGCACAACGACTAACGTTAACGATAAGGAGACAAGAGGCCGTTTTTGAATGGATGTCAAAGGGGGAGAGGCTTTACTATGCTAAATAAACACCTTTTGTGTGATTATCAACTGTATTTTTTTCCATTGCCCTCCTAACTCTACTGCTTGGTTGGGAAACGTAGTTTGTAGACAAGACAGAGCTGTTACCGATTCATCCTATTGAAACGTTGTGTAATGTGTGACCCCCTGTCTGTTGTGTAGTGTGCATTAAACAGCAACTAAAATGGAAACCCAGACAATTGTGCAATGTGAGAAGAGCAGCGAATCGATGCATCCCCGGATGTGTGCCCAGCATAAAACAACAATGGAAATACCAAAAACACACACACTCACAATTGCAAAAATAAAAATGAATTCCATGGTTAAAAAATTACATTTGTGTTTAACAATTAAATGCATGACAATAAAAACACTGTCTCGTGTCTACATAAGGTGAATAATAAAAATACTTTATTGACTGTATGATCGTTTGAATTCAAAGATAATTTTGAGGGTTGTATTAAACATGACATGTTACTCTATATTGAAAACTAAATGACTGATTTCAACACATCATTAACAGAGACAGAAAAAAGCACAGAGACACAATGTCACTCAGCAGGACTCACACACACTGGTCTTACTGTCTATATGAGGATTTATTACACACATTTGTTTGGACATGTTATTTATGCTGCAGTATTAATATAGAAGACAAAAGAAGAAACTCTATAATATCTCACTGTTACTGATTTATCATGTAGAAAGCAAAATCATTAAGCCTTTAAGCCTTGAGATGTGCCATTCACTTGTCCGAATAAAAGAGTTACTTGTCCAGGGCAAAAATGCCTTTTTTTTTTTTTTTTTGATGTAAATGTAATCCATTCTGAAGCAATATTCTCATCACTGCTATATGAAGTCTTACTTTAATCAGCTGATTTGTGATATTTGCCTTAAATTGATTTCTAGGACACATTTTAAATTTTTAAAAGGCAATATTTTCCTAACCTTACTAAATGTTGTCATCATTTATGTCAAATTCTTAATAATAAAATGTCAATAAAATCAATAAAATAAAATTGCAATTATTTGCATTTTTATCAATAAAAAATGCATAATTAATGTTATAAGATTAATGTTTTTAACACATTAATCTGAAATGGAAAAAATGCAATGATACTTTTAAATATATAACCAAACCACCAGTAGGTGGCGGCAAGTCACTGTCTTAATGAGTCAGTCACTGATTAAACCAATTCGTTCCAATGACTAATTCCTTCAATAAATGACTTGCTGCGTCCCAATGTGCCTACCTATACTACACCCTTAAAGTATGTAATCTTTTGATGAAGAAAAAATACACACTTGAGTGTGTAGTAGAAGATGCGTCTTTACCCTGTCATAGTCATTGTCACAGTTAACATCCTCCACATTTAATTTAATTTAACTTCCTACTGTATTGGAGAGAAAAGAAGTAGCACGTTGCTCTGCCAGTCGCTGGTCTTTCATGCCGAAAACTCTGCTCATATTTTCTGCATAATGATGCATTTAAAAGTTCACAACCAAACAGATGTTTATAAAAGTTCACATTGCTGTTGCAGATGAAAGATAACACAGATAACATTAAATCAATATTTTGTTTTTACCAGGTTAAATGTCGATTATTGGTAACTCAAACCCTTTTTTCTAAACATCTCTACCTTGTATTCGTGCAATATTGATTAACTATATTAACTATATGAAATTATATAAATATACATGTTCTGCCCATATATCCTGAATTTTGGGAAAATGCATTTTATTAGACTGAATCACGCAGTGAAAGAATGCACTCTAAATGAGCACAGTCAGTCTAGCTAGTGTTTAAGCATTCATAACTCCTTTAATCAATAAAGCTGTCCATACACTGTATGATAAATTAATCTCTTACTTACATAGTTCATACATCTGCACTTTGTTGCTTATGATGAGGGAATTTGCGAGTTCAACCTAAACAAAACTCCAGGTTTTAGCAATGACTGTTCTGAACGCCTCTGATTGGCCACTGCATTCTAAACTCAAAGTCATGTGTGATTGGTTATAATGCGCAACGCTTTAAAAACGCATAAAAATAAAATATGATTTAACGTGAGCAGGTCTAAATTTAATATAGCAATCGAATCTTTTCATTTCATTTTCATTTTCACTAGTTTTATATTTGAAGTATTTATAGTTTTATTGGAAAACCAGGGAACCCCCAAGTATATTTTTTTGGGTGTTATGAGGGGTTCCTTAATGCTTATGAGAGGTCCGGGGAAGTCAGGGACCCTCCCCAGCCCCCCCCCTCAATTTGAACACTGGTTTCGGTGCTGTCTTAGGTGCTGTCTTAGGTTTGTTTGTTATTGGTGTTTTAATCAGGTTACTTGCCGCAAAACTAAATGCACTTGGCGAGCCACTAAACGAAAATGTAAAGCCATGAAAAGCATTATGGGTAGAATCTCTCGTCAATCTATTCTGATTCATCAACAGTTTCACTGATGATCCTTTATAAACAGCAAACCCAGGATAAAGCGGCTGAGTGAATGTGGTCTGGACTGTGTGGATGAGGTTCATTGTGTCAGAGACGCTGTAGAAGGACAGAGTTCCTGCACTGTGATCCACAAACACTCCTATTCTACTGCTGATGGACTTTACAAGGAGATCAGTCCATATGTTATTGTGTCTGAATGAGTAACTGGAGGGAGAGCAGAACAAACTCCAGGACTGATCATTATATCCAAACACGCACTTATCACCCGATCCCTTCCTGCTGATGCTCTTATATGACACTGATATATACACACCATTATTTCCACTCCACTCCAGCTCCCAGTAACAGCGTCCACACACACTCTCTCTACACAACACCTGATACCAATAATCAAATCTGTCTGGATGATCAGGATACAACTGGACTGTGTCAGTGTAAGTAATCACTCTGTTGCTCTCAGACAGACGGAGGTGTTTATTCACTGTGTTCAGATCCAGAGTGAGCTGATGGGAATCTGATGGAGATAAAACACATCAGAATCAGGAATTATGAATCTGTTTGATGTTTTCATGTTGCTGAACTCTTCATGTTCAATGTATCATCAGTGTCTCAGTAAATCATCATTTACATCATCAGTTATAAAACTCTTCTTTCACCTTCTACAAAAAGAACATGAACACACTCAGTGAGTTTCTCTGCTTGTTTTCTTACTGACTTACGTTGTAGGAAGCCGTTCCTGCTCCTGGGAACAATGTTGGTGGATGTGACTGTGGAAATCAACAGACATGAACAGTGTGATTCTCATGATCCTGCATCCATTCCTAAGACATTTCTAATATGATGTTCTCCATGATATGAGATGATAATGGACTCGTTTCTGAGAGCAGATGAATCTCCAGGACTTTACCTCTGTCTGAGATCTTCTTGAGCTCCTCTTTGCAGAAATCCTCCAGTTTGTCTCTCAGCTGACGGACAGATTCTCTCAGGTCATCAAAAGAGAAGACAGAACTGAAGGGATCATCATTTTCGTCTGTAGATTCAGGAGGTGCTGAGAGAGACTGGAAGCTCTACAGAAAACAGAAATCAAAACTCATCAGCTCCACACAGGGACACCACTTATACAAGTGATTTGAAGGGATCATAAATTCATCACCTACAAGTCTATTGTCTTTTCAGCCTGTTGGTTATTTCCGTATTCCAGATTAGAGCTTTCAGGAAGGCTACTGTTAATCTATTATATGGATACTGAACATGATGTATATTCGGACTGATTTCTCTATGACATAATTAATCAGAAGGAAAGATTGGGTAAAATGTTAAATGTTAGTTCAGTTTTTAACTGTTGATGATGCTAGTGGTGTTTGACAGCTAAATATATCTTCCAGAAGAACTAGAGAAGTAATTCCTAAGATATTTCCAGAGCTGAAAGCCATTTGTAAGATCATCAGATGAGAGTCTGACTAATGATTATATAAGACACTGATTAAATGTTTCTCTGTGAGTCTCCTGTCACAGCAGGATGTGTCTCAAGTCCACTATGATGGTGTTCTTCTAGATCTCTGTTACCTGCAGGAACTGGATGTGATCCTGTGTGTGTGAAAGCTGCTCCAGCTCAGCGTCTCTCCTCCTCAGATCATTGATCTCCTGCTCCAGTCGCTCCAGTCGTCCTTCAGCTCGACTCACCGCTCGCTTTTCCTGATCTCTGATCAGCCGTATCAGCTCAGAGCGGCTTCTCTCAATGGAGCGGATGAGCTCAGTAAAGATCCTCTCACTGTCCTCCACTGCTGTCTGTGCAGAGCGCTGTTAGGACACACAGTGATTCAGGCTTCAGTGGGACTGAAAGAGACAAGAGAGTCTGAACTGAGACTGAGACAAACTTCTCTTCTTCTCCAGACTCACCTTATGAGACTCCACAGCCTCTCTCAGCTGCTTAAGATCTTTCTCTCTCTGCTGGATTCTCTGCTGGAACGTCTTCTGCGTCTCCTTCAGCTGCTTCTGCAGGACAAACAGATGATAGTGAATGTCACAGAAAACTACCGGCACTAAATCATTGCCAAGTGGATTCACCATTTACAAGAATTAGACCGGATTACACTCATTGACCATACTTTGCTTTCTTCATTTTTCACATTTTTTGATGCACTGTTTAATCAGCCAGTCATTTAGTCAAGCAGCTGAAAACCTTTAGACACAAATACAAACACCACTGTAAAAGCACAACTAACTACAGTCAAAATACCAAGCAGAGCTTATATGCAAATTGTTCTTTTTAAATTAGCATAATTAGCACTCTGGCTAGTGCACTCTAGTTAGGAGGGGTGGAGCAAGAGCAATCAGCATCTTGCCACAGCACCTCACACTCGATCTTCCCACTGGAACAGCTGAACAGACTGCAAAACTCCACAGCAAATTTATGGTCAAAGCCCCTTTCCTGGGCCTCCTGCCTGCACTTCAACTGATAGCAAGACAGCCAAGTGCCGGACATCCCTGTGCAGAATTATGGGTTGAAAGTCCTTCTGGACCTTAGAGTCTGGATGCTTGGATGCTGCAGACTTTACAGGTCTCACCTCAGGCTTTGTCACTGGTTTTATTACGTAGACACAGTAGCTTGGAATAATCTTGACATTCACATCCCACACAACACCTCTGGGTTAACATTTACACTCTTGCCAGCTTAATCTGGCTCCTTCAATGCATTCTGATCACACAGCCAAACAATTTCACCAGCAGCAATGTTTCTTTGTAAGGTATGCCATTTGTTCCTGACAAACAAGTTGGGACCAGCAAATGTTGGGACCAGCTCTGTATGGATAGCTCTACTGCCCATGCAGCAGAATATGACTCCCCACACCTTCACTGTGACCTGTTTCTTCACATTATCTCTAACTTGATAAGATCCAAATAAGTCAACAGCTGTGTACTCAAATGGGGCAGCAGGTCTAGTTCTCTCTGGAGGTAGGTTGCTCATTACCTGGCTTTGACTTTTTTACAGATTATGCAGTTATCAACAACTTTTTAAGCAATTCTTCTTCCTTTGATGATCCACACTTTCTTCCTCATCTTCAGTACAGTCGTAGCCACTCCTTAATGACCCTTCACATTATGAGCCCCACAAGCCAGGAAACAGCAACTTTGTCTTTTTTGAAGCGCTGAACTCTTCCACCACATTTTTTTTAGCTGCTCTCCAAATCCATGCAACTGCCTTGACAAAATGAGTCAGATTACTAAATTCATCCACCAGATTTTGGATAACTAAACCAGCAGTCTTCGATGTCCTTTATTTGACAAGTCTTTTTTCACTTGAGCTCTTGTAAGTGCAGCACTAAACGATTTCTTGTGCATCTTACCAATGCTCTCTTGGGCAGTTGCAGTCACATCTTTTGCAGATTTAATTGGCCACTCATTGATTGGTAGACTCAGAAACCTTGGCCCCTGCTGCCACTCTGAATCTTTCTCCAAGTCTTTTGCACCAGCCCCTTGTGTAATTATCTTGGTGATATTCAATACTTCACCACCAGTACTGAAGTCGTGTACTGCCTTGGATCTCTCCAATCCTGTTGCTGAAGAAAGTCTCGAAACTATATCTCTCACACTGGATTGCACAAAGGACTGTCTGGCTGTCGATGAAATGATACCATTGTTTAACGTGAAATCCGCTATGTTGCTCAAAGTACTTCTTTAGACTGCCCCACAAAGTTCCGCCTTGACTGCTTCACCCTTATGGTCTAGAGGAGTCAATTTAGCTTTAGATTCCACCAGTCTTACTGTTGAACCATGATCGCAGGGCCATCACAAATACAGAACAGCACCATAGGCATTATCACTGCCATCAGAGAAGGTAATTGCATTAGGTTCAACAGAAACGCCTGTTGGAGTTAAAGCCCTTTCAAACTTAACTTTGCTCAGCCGAACAATCTTCAAAAAGGTCAATGGCATATTCTTAAAGTTTGTCAGATAATGCAAGGTCCCATGTCTCTTTAATGGTGCTACCTCTGGGTTTGGCCTCTTCAAATGCTCTTCGGACCAAAATAGCTCCCCTCTGCTTTATGGGTGTTGCCAGGCTGATTGGGTCATACAGACCTTTGGAGTTACCTCCTCTTCCTGTTTCCCAGCAGACTCATTCCTCCTACACTGGCCAGAGAAGACCCAAGTCTTCTACTCAAACCCTCCTGCTTTTAGAATTTGCTCCACATTTACTGTGATGATTTTGAGATGGTCCAAACTATTGTGAGAAGTCAAGATCTCATCCACATAACTGTCTTCATATAACACTCGATGCTCTTCTCTAAAGTGGCCAAACTGGGGAAGATTAGCTGACTCTGGAATGGCGAGCTGAGCAATACAACCTGCTGGCTTATCTCCTATGTTGATCCTGGTGATTGCATACTCGCCAAGTTCTTCCTCTTCAGAGCCATGCCACAAGAACCTGTGTAAATGTACTTCTCGGTCTTCAAGCCAAACTGAGTTATACATTTTCTTGATATCTCCCAGAGCAGCGAAGACACCCCTTCAGAATTTTAGAAGCACACAATGAATTGGATTAAGAGCATCAGGACCCTTTAGCAGGAGGTCATTTAGACTCAGGCCTCTGAACTTCTGACTGCTGTTCCAGACGAGCCTTGCTGGGGTCATAACAGAATGTGTATTTGGTGCAATGAGATTTCTGATGTACCGAGTTGGACCGGACCAAGTAAGTAAGGTTTCTTTAGACAATCTCATAGCAGCCCGTTGATCAACCATATCACGGATTTGAGTGACATAAGCAGCTTTCCATTTTGCTTCTTTAGCCAACTGTTTTTCCGTTCTCCGGAAAGCCATCTCAACTGCCCTTCTGTTATTCAGCAATGTTACTGTATCTTCTATCCAGGGATATCTGGATATTCTCACTATGATCAGCAGAAGTTACATATGTAAGATCACTCTTCAACACCTCCAACTGTCTTTCTTTAGCAAGGGTCATCACTTTGCCACCTGGCTGGCAGTTTCCACAATGGGAGCCTCCACGTAATGGCCCATCCCACAGCACAAGATCTCCTACAATGTGGGCTCTCTGAGCTAGCTAGCTGACCTTCCTTGTGGCTTATTAATAGATGGATCTATCTTGGCCTCAGCATTTCACTGAGAGGAACATCTGGAAAGAACTTTTGCAGTTGATTGGCTGTTACATGTCTATGAACCTCTGCAATACTATCTAGACCATAATAGATCAACTGGTGGGACCTAAAGGTGCCTCTTCGAGTTTGGACTTGAATTCTCAACAGGTAACGCTTTGTCTTGACAAAGACTTTCACGTCTCCAACACCATGGACCACAATCATGATATTTTCACTTCTAAGAGTTGATCTGCCTCATGGGTGATACAATTGGTGTCCGAAGCTAGATCAATCTTTTGTACAGCATTCGCTGTAACCTCCAAGAGCATCATGATGACAGGACACTTACCTAAGCCATTTTCATCTAGAAGGCTTGATTGCCTATTGCAGTATGAGATGCCCTGGACACTGTGTTGCAGAAAGCATCTTGGCACTGTTGGGCTAATTCAGGTGAGAGTTTTCTAAAGAATTCTTCTTGAGTCTCTGTATAGTTCCTTCCGTCTTCATCTCCTATTGTACTGCTTTTCTTTTGGGCTGTGTTACCTCTAATTGCTTCAGCATTGGGGCACAAGTAATAGTGGTGCTCTGATTCTTGCACTCTAGATTTTTGCATAGAAATTAAGTTTTGCAGTAGTCATCATCATCATGAACTTCCAAACGTTTCTTGCAGGCTTCTAGTCTTCTTACTGCATCCTTCTCAGTGAGCTGGACCATATAAAATTTTGCCTTGGCTCAGACCTAATCTCTCTCTTAGGTGGGACTTCATCCCTCAATTGGTCCAGCTGCTCATAAATACTTTCCTGACTCTTGAGAAAGGCTAGAGGACTGTCAAAGCGCTCTTCTGGCACCACTGCAGCACTCTTCACAGCTGCATAGAGAAGCCACTCTTTCTTCAAAGCATCAGGGAGCTTGATTGATTTAGTCACTAATGAATTCTTAATAGCGCCAGTGTCACCAAGGTCATTCAGGTCTTAAAGGGCTTTCAACAATCCTTTTTGGCTGGTGACCTCTAACAACTGGAAGCCGCTGGAGCTCCTCGACTATCTCAATGGCTGACAGCAGCTTGATTCTCCAAGACATGGAAGATATCATCTGCTGTGTAATAGGACATCAAGTGAAGATCTCTTGTTATTCTGTCATCCAGACTGTCAAGTAGCTGGAACTTTTTGACTTCTTTTGACCCAGTTGGCTCGCCTTGTCTCTGAAGGGCTTCCCAATTCAATAAACATGGGTGAGGCAGGTCACTTATCTGATAACTAACAGCTGTAGGTTCAAACTCCAGAATTGATAATCGGTAAGAATTATCGTACATGAAGTATCAGGAAGCATGTGGAGTGTTTAGCAATGTTTCATTAGTAGGGGTGTAACGGTACATGTATTCGTACCAAACGGTTCATGAGGTAAGTTCCAAATGAAAGTGATCATCCCTGTGCCCTACTCCTTTCATAGGGCAGAGCCTTTGGAGACTTTGGCGTGAGAAGCCGCTTGGTGACAACACAGCATGGTGTCCGTCAGCAGATGTTGCTGTTTTAATGACATAAATGTCTTTTTATTGTTGTTAGCATAACTGTTTTCTTAAAATACAAAATGTATGTTTGTTTGCAGCAGTTATGCTAACAACAATAAAAAAAAAACATGTTATTAAAACAGCAACATCTGCTGACAGACACCATGCTGCGTTGTCACAGGAACATGACAGCTGAAGATAATGAGGAAATTACGTTGATTCCTTTGCCAAATGCATTCCAAACGCACATGCCCTGCTCACTCCAAAGTCTCCACTCCAAAGGGTCTGCCCTTCGAAGGGAGTATAAGGATGATCACTTCCATTTGGAACTTACCTCATGAATCTCTCGGTATGAATACACGTACCGTTACACCTCTATACATTAGTGTCTATTATTAAATACCTGTTTCTCTGTCCTCTGTTCTTCAGCTGATACAATGATGTGGTTTTTATGTTCAGTAGTTTTACACAGCATACATATACACTTCTGGTCAGTGAGGCAGAAAACCTCAAGAAGCTTCTCATGTTTCTGGCAGATCATCTCCTGCAGTCGTCCAGTGGCATCAATCACTTTGTGTTTCTTTTCTTTAAAGAAACTCTCATGTTGTTGAAGGTGATTCTGACAGTAGGAATTCAGACACACCAGACAGGACTTGACGGCTTTGTATTTTCTTTCAGTACAGATGTCACACTGCACATCTCCAGCTCCAGCGTAACAGTCATCAGGAAGTTTGGTCTTCTTCAGTTTCTCCACCAGTTCAGCCAGAATAATGTTTTTCCCTAAAGCAGGTCTTGGACTGAAGGTCTGTCTGCACTGAGGGCAGCTGTAGACTCTCTTCTGATCCTCCTCATCCCAGTGGCTTGTAATACAGATCTTACAGTAACTGTGTCCACACTGGATGGTCACTGGATCCGTCAGGAGATCCAGACACACTGAACATTTAAACTCATCCCAAGAAAATTTCTCTTCTCCCATTGTACTGCAAGAATAAAGAGACACACTCAACAGCTCATCTACACTTAAGTTTCTCTTCCCCTGAACTGAAGTTTATCCCTGTTTCCTGGTTCTATGTTTGAGTGACGTGTGTAAAACAGGCGTGTCTACGAATCTGTAAAGCAGGTTCAAGGCCACCGGAAGGCAAGCCTGCAACCTTTAGCCAAAAAAGCACGATTAACACTAATGCTGCAGCTTTTGCGATATGCAGGGTAGGAGATAAGAGGCCTGGGCTTGTGGCTACATAGGGTGAATAATAAAAAAATTCACTGACTGTCTGATCATTTGAATTTTAAGGGATAATTTTGATATTAATAAAAATTAATGTGACAACATTAAAATCTAAATGACTGATTTCAACACAATCTTACTGATCTTACTGTCTATATGATTATTACACACATTTATTCGGATATGTTACTTCAGTGACAGAAGTTCAGCTGCAGTATTAATGTAGAAGAAAAAAGAAGAGACTATAACATCTCATTGTTACTGATTTATCATGCAGCTCAAAGCATTATGGGTAGAAATGTCTTGTCAATCTATTCTGATTCATCAACACAGTTACACTGATGATCCTCCATGAAGAAAAAAACCCAGATAAAGCGGTTGAGTGAATGCAATCTCGTCTGTGTGGATGAGCCTCATTGTGTCAGAGACGCTGTAGAAGGACAGAGTTCCTGAACTGTGATCCATAAACACTCCTATTCTACGGAGGATGGACTTTACAGGGAGATCAGTCATCATATTATTGTGTCTGAATGAGTAACTGTAGGG
>CM070019.1:66007-98312 GCA_036247105.1 Cirrhinus mrigala
AAGAATCAATATTCACTTCAAGAATCAATATTCACGTGATTGTGCACAAGTTTTCTTAAACTAAGGCACAAACACATAACTAAGTCTGTAAGACCACAAGTGCACATGAAGTGTTTTATTTGGGACGGGGCCCAACATGTCCTGCTGGTGCTGATCCTCTAACTATTAGGCAGCAACAAGTGACTAGATGTAGTCTCGCATGAAAGTCTGAATGGTTTGACTGTTCGATGGTGCTGGATTTGTGATCGAGTTCATCTGGTTGAAGACTGACATCTTCAGTGATGTTACTCTGACTTGGTTGTATTTGGGAGAGTTCTTTCCTGGGTGGAAAATTGCAACATGGCTTAAAGTTCTGCTGGCATGGGGAGGTCACGCAATGTCACAGTCGAACTAGTTGTCTCCAGTCTTCTCCACACACACAAAAAAACAGATGGAGGGCCCAAAAGTGGGAGGGTCTGTGGGTAGTGGCCTTTTAACTTCTGGCATGTTCACACCTCCTCAGTTTGGCTGGACTACTGCAAAAGGTGTAATTTCGAGTGGGAAAAGTTTCTTCGTTTGGAAGCTGACTCATCTGACTGCGATTATATGATTGGCTGAGGTGCCTCACATGATCTAAGTTAGCAGTTACGCTTTTTCCAATGGTAAATACTACAGACTACAGTCTGGCAGACGTCTGTAAGATGTCAGTTTTACATACATTCTAAATCATAAACATCTTAAAGATATCTAATAGATGTCTATTTGACATCTGATAGGAAACGTCCAATAGTAAATGCAAATGCAGACATCAAATAGACGTCTCCGAGATGTGACATGTTATTTCAGTGACAGAAATTCAGCTGCAGTATTAATGTCATGAAAAGAGATTCTATATCATCTCACTGTTACTGATTTATCATGCAGCTCAAAGCATTTTGGGTACAATCTCTTGTCAGTCTGTTTTGATTCATCAACAGAGTTTCACTGTTGATCCACAACGAACCAAAAACCCAGGATTTAGCGGCTGAGTGAATGTGGTCTGGACTGTGTGGATGAGGCTCATTGTTTTAGAGACGCTGTAGAAGGACAGAGTTCCTGCACTGTGATCCACAAACACTCCTATTCTACTGCTGATGAACGTCACAGGGAGAACAGTCTTCACCTTATTGTATATGAATGAGTAACTGGAAGGAGTGCAGTACAAACTCCAGGACTGATTATTATTGCCAAAAAAACACTCATTATGATGACCCTTCCTGCTGATGCTCTTATATGACACTGATATAAACACACCTCTCTCTCCACTCCACTCCAGCTCCCAGTAACAGCGTCCACACACACTCTCTCTACACAACACCTGAGGCCAATGATCAAATCTGTCTGGATGATCAGGATACGACTGGACTGTGTCAGTGTATGTAATCACTCTGTTGCTCTCAGACAGACAGATGAGTTTATTCACTGTGTTCAGATCCAGAGTGAGCTGATGGGAATCTGATGGAGATAAAACACATCAGAATCAGGAATTATGAATCTGTTTGATGTTTTCATGTAGCTGAACTCTTCATGTTCAGTGTATCATCAGCGTCTCAGTACAGATAAGCAGATATCCTGTGCAAATCATCATTTACAGTTAGGGCCATAAATATTTGGACAGAGACAATTTTTTTTTTTTCATTTTGGTTCTGTACATTACCACAATAAATTTAAAATAAAACAACACAGATGGAGTTGAAGTGCAGACTTTCAGCTTTAATTCAGCGGGTTGAACAAAAAGTTTGCATAAAAATATGAAGAACTAAAGCATTTTTTAAAACACAATCCCTTCATTTCATGGGCTCGAAAATAATTGGACAAATTAAATAACTGAAAATAAAATGTTCATTTCTAATACTTAGTTGAAAACCCTTTGCTGGCAATGACAGCCTGAAGTCTTGAACTCATGGACATCACCAGATGCTGGGTTTCCTCCTTTTTAATGCTCTGCCAGGCCTTTACTGCAGCGGCTTTCAGTTGCTGTTTGTTTGTGGGCCTTTCTGTCGAAGGTTAGTCTTTAACAAGTGAAATGCATGCTCAACTGGGTTAAGATCAGGTGACTGACTTGGCCATTCAAGAATACGCCACTTCTTTGCTTTAATAAAGTCCTGGGTTACTTTGGCTGTATGTTTTGGGTCATTGTCCATCTGTATTATGAACTTTCTCCCAATCAATTTGACTGCATTTAGCTGGATCTGAGCAGACAGTATGTCTCTGAACACCTCAGAATTCATTCGCCTGCTTCTGTCCTGTGTCACATCATCAATGAACACTAGTGTCCCAGTGCCACTGGCAGCCATGCATGCCCAAGCCATCACACTGCCTCCAGTGTTTTACAGATGATGTGGTATACTTTGGATCATGAGCTTTTCCACGCCTTCTCCATACTTTTTTCTTGCCATCATTCTGGTAGAGGTTGATCTTGGTTTCATCTGTCCAAAGAATGTTTTTCCAGAACTGTGCTGGCTTTTTTAGATGTTTTTTAGTGAAGTCCAATCTAGACTTTCTATTCTTGGGGCTTATGAGTGGCTTGCACCTTGCAGTGTACCCTCTGTATTTACTCTCATGCAGTCTTCTCTTTATGGTAGACTTAGATATTGATACGCCTACCTCCTGGAGAGTGTTGTTCACTTGGTTGGCTGTTGTGAAGGGGTTTCTCTTCACCATGGAAATGATTCTGCAATCATCCACCACTGTTGTCTTCCATGGACGTCCAGGTCTTTTTGCGTTGCTGAGTTCACCAGTGCTTTCTTTCTTTCTCAGGATATACCACACTGTAGATTTTGCCACTCCTAATATTGTAGCAATTTCTCGGATGGGTTTTTTCTGTTTTCGCATCTTAAGGATGGCTTCTTTCACCTGCATGGAGAGCTCCTTTGACCGCATGTTGTTTGTTCACAGCAAAATCTTCCACATGCAAGCACCACACCTCAAACCAACTCCAGGCCATTGATAATGATATTACAAAGGAATTGCCCACACCTGCCCATGCAATAGCCTTTGAGTCAATTGTCCAATTACTTTTGGTCCCTTTATAAAGCGGGTGGCACATGTTAACGAGCTGAAACTCCTAAATCCTTCATCCAATTTGAATATGGATACCCTCAAATGAAAGCTGAGAGTCTACACATTATGTCCATGTCCTTTATGTAACTATAACTGGAATATATTTCAGTAAACGACTAAAAAAACAAAACTTTTGTCAAATATTTATGGACCTAACTGTACATCATCAGTTATAAAACTCTTCTTTCATCTTCTACAGGAAGACCATGAATACACTCAGTGAGTTTTTCTGCTTGTTTTCTTACTGACTTACATTGTAGGAAGTCGTTCCTGGTCCTGGGAACAATGTTGGTGAATGTGACTGTGGAAATCAACAGACATGAACAGTGTGATTCGCATGATCCTGCATCCATTCCTAACACATTTCTAATATGATGTTTTCCATGATATGAGATGATGGCAGAGGTGGGACTCCAAAGTCTCAAATCCTAAGTCCTCAAAGAGTTAAATTTAATGAGATAATTGACTAATTAAATGATGATTGTGCATTAGTGATGAACACCTGTTGTTAACAATCAACATCACTGAAGAAAAGAGAAACACAAGAACTACAACTGACTTCAGCCACAGCCTTGGATGGAATCAACCGGAAAAAACAAACAACCAACCAAACAAACAAACACACAAAACCACCATAACAAATCTAATTCAAAGTTATTTGCTTTTAGGCAATTGCAATATTGTTTCACAACAAACATTCGTGCACTGCTGAATCAAACCCTGAAGCAGCTGATTATCTTACGCTTTCTGCTTATAACTTATGATGAATGAACATCATGAAGTGGTCTCTCTCTTTGGTTTATTGACTGACATTCAGTTATTACTGAAATGCTTATATATATATATATATATATATATATATATATATTAAACAAATGCCACTGTAATGCTTCGATATTGAAAAAAAAAGGACTGTATTGGCTCAGGCTTTTAGACATGAACACTCATCATACAAACCTCAACAGTTCTTTGCATGCTGTAGTTTCACAGGAGTGATTATGAAAAACCTAAACATATAAAACGTAAAAAAAAAAAAAAAAAAAAAAAAAAAAAAAAAACCGTACAAAATCACAAAACATTAAAAAAAAAAAGTTATTTTGATTATAATACAGTCATCTCCTCACTGCACTGACCACTGCTTTACAACACCACATGCATTGTTACAGAGTGAGATCTCAAGGGTCAAGAGCCCAACTGAAGCAAACACTGATCTCCATTGTGGTGGTATTATTTTAACCAATAATTCTCAGTAACAGCAGGTGTTCATCACTGATGCACAACCATCATTTAATTAGTCAACTATCACATTAATTTTAATTATTTGAGGACTTGGGATTTGAGACTTGGGAGACTTGCTTGTGACTTGAAAGTCCAACCTCTGGATGATTATGGTCTTGTTTCTGCAGATGAATCTCCAAGACTTTACCTCTGTCTGAAATCGTCTTGAGCTCCTCTTTCCAGAAATCATCCAGTTTGTCTCTCAGCTGATGGACAGATTCTTTCAGGTCAGCAAAAGAGAAGACAGAACTGAAGGGATCGTCATTTATGTTTGTAGATTCAGGAGGTGCTGAGAGAGACTGGAAACTCTACAGAAAACAGAAATCAAAACTCACCAGCTCCACACAGTGATGCCACTTACAAAAGTGATTTACACTCATGAATTGACAGTCTCCTGTCACAGCAGGATCTGGCTCAAGTCCACTATGATGGTGTTCTTCTAGATCTCTGTTACCTGCAGGAACTGGATGTGATCCTGTGTGTGTGAAAGCTGCTCCAGCTCAGCGTCTCTCCTCCTCAGATCATTGATCTCCTGCTCCAGTCGCTCCAGTCGTCCTTCAGCTCGACTCACTGTGGCCTTTTCCTGATCTCTGATCAGCCGTATCAGCTCAGAGCGGCTTCTCTTAATAGAGCGGATGAGCTTAGTAAAGATTCTCTCACTGTCCTCCACTGCTGTCTGTGCAGAGCGCTGTTAGGACACACAGTGATTCAGGCTTCAGTGGGACTGAAAGAGACAAGAGAGTCTGAACTGAGACTGAGACAAACTTCTCTTCTTCTCCAGACTCACCTTATGAGACTCCACAGCCTCTCTCAGCTGCCGAAGATCTTTCTCTCTCTGCTGGATTCTCTGCTGGAACGTCTTCTGTGTCTCCTTCAGCTGCTTCTGCAGGACAAACAAATGGCAGTAAATATCACAGAAAACTACTGGCACTAAATCATCATATGAACAGATGAATCCAGTGAATGTAGGGTGAGGCAGTTTAAAGGTTACTAATCTCAACTGATAGTGATAACTAATGGCTGTATGTTCAAACTCCGGAAGTGATGATCGGTTACAATCATGAATTATCTTGAATCATAAGGAATGTTTAGCAGTATTTAATTAGTGTCTAGTTTTAAATACCTGTTTCTCTGTCCTCTGTTCTGCAGCTGATAGAGTGTCATGGTTTTTATGCTCATCCATCATACACAGCACACATATACATTTCTGGTCAGTGCGACAGAAAACCTCAAGGAGCTTCTCGTGTTTTTGGCAGATCATCTCCTGCAGTCGTCCAGTGGCATCAATCACTTTGTGTGGCTTACGTGAATGAAACTCCTCATGACAGTCACAGTGAGTTTGACAGTAAGATTCCAGACACATCAGACAGGACTTGACAGCTTTGTATTTTCTTCCAGTACAGGCGTCACACTGCACATCTCCAGCTCCAGCGTCACAGTCAGCAGGAAGTTTAAGCTTCTTCAGTTTCTCCACCAGTTCAGTCAGCATGGTGTTTCTAGCTAAAGCAGGTCTTGGTCTGAAGGTCTGTCTGCACTGAGGGCAGCTGTAGACTCTCATCTGATCCTCTTTATCCCAGAAACCTGTAATACAGCTCTTACAGTAACTGTGTCCACACTGGATGCTCACTGGATCCTTCAGGAGATCCAGACACACTGGACACGTCAACTCATCCTGAGAAAACCTGGCTTCTGCCATTTTACTGCATGAATACAGAGACATAAACACACAACAGCTCAACTACACTTCAGTTTCTCTTTCCCTGAATATAGGTGATACTGGTTCTGTGATTGAGTGACGTGTGTAAAACAGGTGTGTCTCCAAGTCTGTAAAGCAGGATCAAAGTCACTGGAAAGCAAGCCTGTAATCTTTAGCTCTTTAGCATAACAGCTAACGCTAAGAGGCTGTTTCTTTAAAAGCATGTCAGTGAATGAGAGACTTTTTTATACTAAATCAGCTTTTGTGTGATTGTCAACAATCATCTAACCATAAACTGTGGAGGTAAAGCGGTACATTAAGAGTATCATTTGTCGTTACGCATGTGTGAAAGACAAGCATGCGACAAATACAGTATTATGTGCCGTATAATATATAGTCTTGCTTTGCTATTATTCT
Source organism: Cirrhinus mrigala (assembly GCA_036247105.1). NCBI lineage: Eukaryota > Metazoa > Chordata > Actinopteri > Cypriniformes > Cyprinidae > Cirrhinus > Cirrhinus mrigala. Next base: position 72,480 of record CM070019.1, read on the forward strand.
TAATTTATGTTATGCTACTTTGTGCTATTTTCATTTTGCACTGCTTTAATTGTACACAGCAATGCCGTTTTTATGGCAATACAAATGTAAAAACATCACAACAATAACAATAAAATTCTTATTAAAAAAAAAACACTTGATCTTTTTAAACTGATAACTAACAGCTGTAGGTTCAAACTCCAGAAGGGATAATTGGTTAGAATAATCGTACATGAAGTATCATGAAGCATGTGGAGTGTTTAGCAATATTTCATTAGTGCCTAGTATTAAATACCTGTTTCTCTGTCCTCTGTGCGGCAGCTGATACAGTGTTGTGGTTTTTATGTTCATCCATACACAGCACACATATACATTTCTGGTCAGTGCAACAGAAAACCTCCAGAAGCTTCTCCTGTTTCTGGCAGATCATCTCCTGCAGTCGTCCAGTGGCATCAGTCAGATCTCAGAGAACTGTAAACATGTGAATGTATTGTTAAATTATTTAAATATAACCTTAGAGTTCATATTTAAAGTAGATATTTTATTTTAATGGGTTTGGCAGACAAACACAATTAGGAATCCCTTCATAACAAGAACAAACATTTATAAACATGAAAACAGCAATGACACACCTAAGTTTTATACACAGCCCTCCAAAATTTTGGAAATGTCCTGGAAAAGTGAGGTTTTGGACTACATTGGCATGAATCCTTTGTAATTTGTGATAATTTTGCACTGATAAGTGACAACACAAACTACGAAAACATATTTTAATACATAAACAGTTTATACAATTTATACAATTTATGCATAATCTGGGCATCCGAGTCAATGTTATTCAAACATTGACTTGATATATTACTCCAAGCCTTCTGAAGGATTGCCCAAAGATGATTCACACTGGTTGGACACTTCTTACAGACATTATGGTCCAGTTCCTCCCATAGTAGCTCAGTTGGGTTGAGGTTGGGTGATTGGGGAGGCCATTCCATGACAGACATGATGCGAGTTGACTGTTTCCTCTCCAAATAGGATTTGCACAGCTTAGAAGTGTGCTTGGGGTCATTGTCTTGTTGGAAGGTGAAGTCGTGACCAATAAGGCACTGACCAGAAGGAACAGCATGTCGTTACAAAATGCTGTGGTATCCATGCTGGTTCAATATTCCTTGGACATGATACAGGTCACCAACTTTTCCTGCTCCAAAACAGCCCCAGACCATCACACTTCCACCTCCATGCTTCACAGTGGGTGTGATACAGGCATCTAACATCTTTTCACCAACTCTGCGTCTCACATAAAATCGTCTCTTTGAGCCAAAAACTTCAAATTTGGATTCATCCGTCCAGAGCACCTTCATCCAATCATCTGCTGTCCAGTTTCTATGCTTCTTTGCCCACTGCAGTCTCTTTTTTCTTGTTGTTTGATCTTAGCAGTGGTTTCTTAGCTGATATTCGGCCATGTAGACCTGCTTGTTGGAGTCTCCGACGGACAGTAGTACATGATACTGGTACATCAAGTGCACTGTTGAGATTAGCTGTCAGCTCTGGACAATTTGGCATCTGTTGGGAAGGCTGGACACTCTTACATATTTGTCCTCACTAGAAGAGGTACTTCTTGGTCTTCCACTCCTCTTTCTGTCTCTATTGGACCCAGACTTTGCCTTTCGTTCCAAGCAATAGTGGACGCCTTTCAGTGAAATTTTAACTTTTCGGCTATATCTCGCATTGAATAGCCTTCATTCCTTAGAACTATTACAGACTGACACGTTTCCAGAGAAAGCTGCTTGCACCTGGCCATGTTGTCAAGAAACACATCGATTCTCTCTATAAAATGGGCCAAACAAATCATTTCATTGGCAAGAGCTATTTGTAAACTATCTGACCTAAATTGTGTTCTAATTGGTTCATTGTATTCTAAACTTAATTGGCAATCACTTGTTGAAGCTATGAAGGTGTGCTGACCCAAAAATCTTTTAAAAACCTGTGCCAAGTATAAACCAGTAACCAGGCATCACAGCTGGCAAAGGGGCATGTCTGACTTTGACGTGTATATATTGTCATTATTATGCAATCAAAATGAAAATTATTTTAAAATTATAAGTTGCTTTAATGTATTTGCACCAAAAAATGATAAGGATTTATGCTGATATCGTCCAAAACCACACTTTGCCAAACTTTTGGAGGGCAGTGTAAATATTTTTGTCCAGACTTCCAGAATCAACAGTTACTGAAGGTCACTAGATATGATGAAACACAGTGTTTTACAGATGTGCTTTTTTCCCCCAAATTCAGAAGCATGTGTAGAGGTATAATCATAAACACATAGAGGTGTTATCATTTATTAAGAATGCTGGTGCTTACTCTAACATAAACTGAAGTAGTGTGTAGTGTGTAATGATGCCTACTTAAACATCACTTAGACCAGTATATACTGGTGACGCTAGGGGAGGCGATGATGAGCCGCAGGGAGATTCATTCATTTATGAAGTCATCACATTGCCAATCCTTTCAACACGCAATGAAATCTTGTCTAATTTCTTGTTGTGTTTATTAGCTTTGCAGGGTGTGACAGTATTAAAAGACTAGGTGCCACCAGAAAACTCTGCCTCTTCTGTGTGTGCAACATAAACATGGCGAGCCAGCCAGAAGAAGCTGCTGACTAGATGATGTGAGAGAGACAGCTCCTCCTCTAGTCGAACCTAGAAACAACAGAAGTAAAGAGTGAATAAAGACTGAATTCAATTCATTTCCCCAACTTCAAGACTGCGTTAGCTTCAAGTTTCTGACACTCAAGAAGCCTGAACTGATAAAAGTGTGCTTCTCCCTTAAGTGCAGTGAACCAGTGAGTGAAGGTTCTCAGGCCAAACAAGATGAGCGCTGATAAGGCTGGTGGAGAAGACGCTAGATGAAACCGAGGAAAGTTTAGAAAAGGAACAGTATGCAGACAGCCTTAATGAACTTTTGAATTTCATTGGGTCCCTTAAGAAACCAGTCAAGCTCAAAACTTCACCGGTAAACATGGCTGAAATAGAGAAGCAAAAAAAAAAAAAAAATCGTATGCAGAACTACAACAGGCACAGGCAAATGCTCGTCGCACACTAGAGGAACAGATCGGGCCACTTGAGGAAAAATCTCAGAGAGGAAAAGATGAAACGAATGTGAAAGAGCCAACTATATGACATGATTCAAGCCCTGAAGTCACTCTGAGGAGGGAATTCCGAGTCTTTGGACAGACTGGGGAGGCTGGTCAAAAGGAAAAGTTATCATACACAAGTCTTAACATCCAGATTGAATCAGGAGTGAGGAAGGGGTATGCAGAGGTGGAAATCATTGAAGCAGTTATCAGAGCTGCAAGTCCTGGCTTTCCCCTCAGTGAACTCCTTTAACGTCCTGGAGTCAGCTAAGGCGCCGGCGGGAGCACTTGCATATTTTCCAGATGACAGCAAAAAGAGCTTGAATTGTTCGCTCAGTTTTGATTGGAGACATAAAGTAATACATCACCTGAATCTGTAAAGAGTTTACTTTTATTTGTGTATGCTCAACATATTAACAAATGTTTGTGGTTTTTGTAAATAAAGAAAATATACAGGGTGTCCATTCAGTCTTCTCAGTCTCCGTGAATATCCAGTTGAAATGGGTCAATAAAATTAACTGAAATTGAAATACATGACACACAAACATGAGAGATATACCTATAGAAAGCTTGAAATTTCTAGTTTTAAATGAAGTACGTTAATCGAAAACACATATTCTGTGTTTAAGTAATCCGTATAAAACCAATGCCATGTGATGTTTTTCCCCTCTGAGCTCATTACCGCTAATTAGATCACACCCACGCGCTGTGCGGCGCTATTGTTATTACAAACATCCACGTGAGAGACGCGCGAAATGAACGCCCACATCAACTCGTAAATAAAGCGGCAACGTGTTTGTGTCGGATACTTTCGTTTTTGGAAGAAGGCGCTGAGAGGAAAAAGCCTTGTATTTACTCCAGATGAGGATGCGCTGAGAGGAACAGGCTAAGCTTGTTTATCTCACAAACAGAATGCGAGCGCAGCTGCAGGCAGCTGACGAGAGGATCTCGTATACCGTCTAAGTAATGTTTCTTATTGGCATTAGATAATGTGTTGTTGTGACATAAACTTGAATGCATTTACTAGTTGGACTTTTTCAAAACTATAATTCCTGACTAAAATGTGTGAAATCGAGTGCAACATTTTGAAATATCATAGGCAACTTTTCAATGCAGCTGTAAAGCGTCAGGAATGTTTAATGTTTCATAAACAAATTGACATTAAAGTAGGGCTAATGTTTACACGATATAAAAGTCTAAGAATACTTAGACCAGTCTTTACTGTTGAATACTTTGTCTGCAAATATCTGCTCAAACGTGTACATAATGTGCTTAATAATAATTTAGTTTCTCAGATGTTGTTTTTATACTGTATAATAATAAATACAAAGCAAGTGTGCATATAATAGCTATAAAATCACATGGGCAATATTAGTGATTGCTGATGTAACAATATTGCTCCAGGCCTATCAACATGCTCACTGATTTATTAATTTATTTATTTATTTTAGTGACCAGATACCTATATGAATATTTTTTGAGATAGAAATTACAGAACTAATGCTTTTATTTAGCAAGGATTCTTTAAATTGCTCCTGATATCAACATGCTTACATATGTTTTTTTGTTTTGTTTTAGTTGTTTGTGATCTGATACCTGCACAGATGAATCCTGCAAACTTTTCCTCTGAGTGCACTGTACCAACATCAGATCTTCAACTACACTGATTTTCTATTGGTAAAACAGGTTCCTTGACTACTGATGATGAGTTTTGCAAGCACTTAAATATCAGGTATGATTTACTTGTGTTACTTGCTGAACAGAATTCAGAAAACAGTTTTCAGGAATTACACAACATCTGTTCACATCTCTGTGGTTAGATCAGTGTGCTTAATAATGTGTCTTTGACCTTCATAATGCATGTTTATATTATACTGTGTTATAAATAAAATACAGATAATCTAAAACCCCAATCTCTGAATCTTCTCTCATTGTTTCTACCTGACAGTCAGAGTCTCATTGATGGGCCATTAGGGGAAGGCCTTTTGTCTCTCAGGTGTGAATCACTAAATATTCAGTGCCCATTGTCAGTCCCTCGCATATTCCCTTTCGATCACAAAACATGTCTTAGAAATTTTAAATAAGTATATTGTTTTTTGTGAATGACTGAATGAGATGATTTTCACATCATTTTGTAGAAAAAAACTCTAGCCTCTAGTTTACTAACCACGCATAAACGCTGTTTTCTCAAAAACACAAACATGTACATTCATGTTGCTTACGTATTATTGTAGCCCAGTTTGTACTGATTACAATGTAATTAGACTTCAGCCATTAATATGTTTTTAAGATACTGAAAAAACCACCAATGTCAGGGTATGTCAAAACTTCTCCAGGGCCCCAAAACACCCATTATAGTAGTTAGATTTTTTCTAAACTATAATTCCTGACTACATGTGCAATCAAGTGAAATGTTATTAAGTTTGTTTCATTTCATTGCATCGAAATGTTTCACGGCGCCAGGATGTTTTTAAAGTTCTATAAAATAAAAATGATGCGAAATAAAAGTAATAGTGTTTACACTGTAACACTGAATGATAGAGTCTGAGATTGTTTAGACAAAACTACTGTCATATACTCTGTTCACAAATACATGTTTATGGCGTGTTTAACAATAATAAATTAGTTTCCCAGACATAAAATGGTTTTGTTTTGTATAATACATACAAAGGATGCTTGTGACTATAAAGTCATATTTATTTACTGTATAACAATAGGATATAAAAGTAATATTAGTTATTAATACTTGTGAATAGATGTTTAATGTGTTAAACAATAAGTAATTTCTCAGATATAAAATGTACATTTTTTTGTGATAGTATAAAGCATGCGTGAGTCTATTACTACAAAATCATACTATATGTATATATTACAGATGCTCCTGATATTAACATGCTCACAGATGTTTTTTTTTTTTTTTTTTCTGCTAGTGATCTGATACCTGCACCACAGATGAATGCTACATGCATGCCACATGAAGAGTGCTGTACCAACATCAGATGTTTAAACTACACTGATATTCTATGGTAAAACAAGTTCTTAAACTACTGATGATGTGTTTAATAGATCTACTGCATAGGCTTATGGATCCCAAGGAGTCTGCTCAAAGTTTCCTTTTCCGAACCATCAAACTGAGGGAGAAACTACTGTGGGCATCTGGAGATGTGCAGGATGGAGAACAGCCCTGAGCTCATTCAATGAAAGTTTCCTCGCTCTGTGGAAGCTGGACTCTTAAATGATGCAGTGAAATTTCAAGTCAAACCATACCTCAGTGATCCTAAAATGGCAGATAAAGTGCTAATCGAGAAAAACGATGAAGCTGCTGATCTGGAGTTGGAGAGACAAGCAAAGTTAAAGAAAGCAGTGAGTTCAAAGCCTTTCAAACTAAGTGAAGTGCAAGCAGTGGAATATTTCTTGTGGCACTGGCACTGAGAGACATGTAAGCAGCAGAGTGGAGACTCATGGCCAGAGGAAAGAGACATTGATGAAAGAGAGTATCCCTAATAAAGACAAGAAGAAACAGGTACAGGGCAAAGACATCGACAGTGACACCACTAAAGCAATTGATGACCTCAGAGCAAACGTCATGGAAATAATCAAAGTGTTCCGTGAGACAACGGAGGTGACCAGATCACAGTTTCACCCGCCCGTGACTCCATTACGTACTGAAAGGACACTGAAAGGTCAAGATGGACATCTGTCACAGGGCTGTCTACAATGGAGACCAACATCAGGAAATGGGAGGGGACTGCTGAACTGTAGTAGTTCATCCTCCCAGTCGTCCACCCTGTCATTGGGTCCCAAGCTAGCTCAGAAGTGCGTCAGGAAACCAGACCTGTACAAAATAAGGAAGACAGTAAAGAAAATAACATTGAGCCTGTTATGCCCCAAGATGTGATCACTTCTATTGACAACTCACTGTCTCTTGCCACACCTAGGCTCTTGAACATCATTGGAAAAAGATGCCTGGTCTGTTGTCAGCTCAATGACATCACAGTTGAAGCCTTATGGGACACAGGAGCTCAAGCCAGTATTATTAATGCAGACTGGAGAAAGACACAACACACACCACTGTCAGACCTATTGAGGAGCTCCTGGGGCCAGGAACACTCACCGGATTAGCTGCGAATCACACAGAGATCCCCTTTGATGGCTGGGTAGAAGTGAGCTTCCGATTGAGTGATGAGGGAGGCACAGAAGGGACTTTGCAAGTACCTGTGGTGGCAGTGAGGGATGCTAGTGTAGCCGAAAACCCAGTTGTCGGTTACAATGTCATTGAGGAGATAACTGGCAGGTGTGAGAAACAGTGACCACAATCCAGCACTGTCCAAACGGTGAGTAAAGCATTCTCTATATCAATAAATAAGGCAAGAACGATGCTTAATCTGCTGAAGACTGTAAATTCAAATGTGATTGTTGGAACTGTGCACATTGGTAAACAAAGATCCAACTCGGCGCAGGGCAAATAACCACTGACTATGCTCGACTGCATGGGGGGGTGATTCAAAGAACAAAGCCTGTTGCTCCAAGTGAAACAACACCATTGCCAGAGGGCTTAGTAATGCAGGAAGGTGTAGTCATAGTCGGTAATGAGGAGACTGTGAAAGGGCCAAATACCATTGCTAATACAGCCAAGCACCCAGTCATACTTACGCCATGACTCGTACAAGGCCACCTAGAAGTGATAAACACAACTTAGCCAGTAACTGCAGATTCTTTCCAGAAAGATGAGACTCAGATGGAGCAGGTGAAAGAGCAGTCGACATCCACAGTGCAGACATATGGGGTGAGAGATCAAGTCATTGGGATCCCCCAATAAAGCTTGAACACTTAACAGAGACACAGCAACAGATTGTTCAACAGCTATTGTGGGAAGAAAGCAATGCTTTTGCTTTTGATGATAATGATGTTGGTTGCGTCCCCTCACTTAATATGCACATCACACTCCATGATAAGACACCTGTGCAAAAGACTTACATATCTGTGCCTAAGCCTCTTTTGCAGGAAGTGAAATAGTTCCTTCAGGATCTGTTGCACCGGGGGTGGATAAGCAAGTCAAGATCTCCTTCCTCCTCTGCAATTGTATGTGTAAGGAAAAAAGACGGGAGCCTGAGACTTTGCTGCAATTATCGTGAGTTGAATAGAAAATCTGTACCTGAAAGGCATCCCATTCCCAGGATCCAGGATATATGCTGGACTCCCTGAGTGGCAGATCCTGGATTTTGGTCTTTGACCAGGGCAGTGCCTACCACCAAGGATTCCTTGATGCTGAGAGCCAAACCCTAACAGCCTTTATAACATCCTGGGGGCTATTTGAGTGGAACAGGATTCCATTTGGCCTCAGCTCAGCTCCAACAACATGGAAGCTTGTCTGGAGGATTTGTGTGATGTTATCTGTCAGCATTACCTGGATGACAATCTTGTTCATAGTGCCTCTTTTGACGATCATGTGAGCCACATTCGCTGTCCTCCAGTCCTCCAGAGATACCAGATACACGGAGTCAAACTCAGCCCACACAAGTGTGAACTGTTCCAAAAAAAAGTCCTGGGCTGTATTGTGGCGGAGGATAGATATTCTATGGAACTTACCTTTGTCTTGCAGCAATGAACAGGTCAGTCTCGAAACAACTGTTCTTAGGGTATAGAGGTATAAACTCAAGCAGTCATGTATATTTTTATTTTTATTATTATTATTATCATTCGTTATCATTTATTAAGTATACTGGTGCTTACTCTAACATAAACTGAAGTTGTGTGTAGTGTGTAATGATGCCTACTCAAACATCACTTAAACCTGTATATACCGGCGAGTGATGCTAGGGGGCGATGATGAGCCGCATTTATGAAGACGTTACACTGCCAGTCATTTTAACACGCAATGAAATCTTGTCTAATTTCTTGTTGTGTTTATTTATTTTGCAGAGTGTGACAGCAATAAAAGATTAACTTCGCCTCTTCTGTGTGTGCAACACATAGTTTGCAAATTTATTTACATAATATTTGTGCACATATTCCAAACTAAATGGTATGACATACAGTAGAATATATAGAAAGGATAACTAAAACAACAACAAAAAAGAACTATTAGGTAAAATCAATAAATTATGAATAATTTACTGCCATTGTGTGAATAATACATAATCATGTGATTCATTTTGATCATTTTAAAATGTACTATACTCTAATATAATTCTTGGAATCTGATTACATAATCCAGATTACATATTATCAGTTACTGCCCGCACCGCCACATTTGTGTCCAATATGACAACAGACATGGCACATTGAAATGAGATGTGATTATATACTGAAATAATAAATTACTTTTTACTACCACGTCCCACACTGAGCATTTAACTTGACTGTATGTTTAGAACAGAAAGTGTAAATTATTATGTCACTCAATGAAGGCTTTAAGACCTTGAAGAATCCTGCCGGTTGGTCACTCCACTTCACAGCGACTTGGACTCACACTGACAGCGCTAATTCCCTAACAGTCCATGTTTTGATTTCGGCAAATGCAAAAAATCTGATTATTGATCACGAGCCCAACATCCAGCAAGCCAAGAAAACATGCAGTCTACCTGAGGGAAGTTGTCTTTAAACCTGGATGTCATGTTAAAGCACAAATTCAAGCACCAAAAGCAGCCCACACTCTTTAATTTATTAGTTCTCTTGAAAATTTGCATTTTAATTAATTCATAGGCTATATGAATGCAATGACATTTTAGTTCAAAATTTTGCCATTGTTTAGAAAAAAGCTTTACTTTCAGACCTTCAGTTGATCTATGCTTTCAAGTTTTATGCTATACACATATCACCTTACGTAAGCTATGTGATTTAACAGTATATTGACCTCCTAAATTATTACAGCTCTTGAGCAGCCAGTCACAATTCCCAATAGTAGAATGTACTCAGGGCATGGTTTGTGTGTAACTTAAGTTGACAGTTTTTTGTACGAGTTATTTTTAGAGTAATTATACAATAATAGTATATAGTATATATATACAATAATACTATATATATACACATACTTAACTGCAGACACGGCAATGGCAAACGGCATGTAGTATTTATTTTTTTTATTTAATTTTTATAATTCACTAAACTTCTGACCACCGCATAATCTAAAATACCTTCAGCCAGCATTTATTATAAAACACTCTTGCTTTTAAGCCAAATACACACTGAAACAAATAATTTACCGGCATCTAGATGTACTGTAAGTCACTATTCTCTACATTATCACTGTTTTGAACTTACTGCTTGAATGCTTTCGCTTTTACTGGACCCTTGGACTAATAATTAATTATTATTCCACTACTCTGCCTCCCATGAAATAACATTTCATGAACACACAGGGAATACATGTTAATAACATTTCACTGTTACTGATTTATCACGCTGCTCAGAGCATTGTGCGAAGAATTTATCGTCATTCTATTCGGATTCATCAACACAGTTTCACTGATGATCCAGACCAAACATAAAACCCAGGATAGAGCGGCTGAGTGAATGTAGTCTGGACTGTGTGGATGAGGCTCATTGTGTCAGAGACGCTGTAGAAGGACAGAGTTCCTGCACTGTGATCCACAAACACTCCTATTCTACTGCTGATGGGCTTTACAGGGAGAGCAGTCCGTATTTTATTTTGTCCAAATGAGTATCTTGAGGTAGAGCAAAACAAACTCCGGGACTGATCATATCCAAAGAAACACTCATAACCTGATCCCTTCCTGCTGATGCTCTTATATGACACTGATATATAAACACCATTTCCACTCCACTCCAGCTCCCAGTAACAGCGTCCACACACACTCTCTCTACACAACACCTGAGGCCAATAATCAAATCTGTCTGGATGATCAGGATACGACTGATCTGTGCCAGTGTTAGTAATCACTCTGTTTCTCTCAGACAGATGGAGGCTTTTATTCACTGTGTTCAGATCCAAAGTGAGCTGATGGGGATCTGATGGAGATAAAACACATCAGGATCAGGAATTATGAATCTGTTTGATGTTTTCATGTAGCTGAACTCTTCATGTTCAGTGTATCATCAGTGTCTCAGTACAGATGAGCAGATATCCTGTGCAAATCATCATTTATATCATCAATTATAAAACTCTTCTTTCACCTTCTACAGGAAGAACATGAACACACTCAGTGAGTTTCTTTGCCTGTTTTCTTACTGACTTACATTGTAGGAGGTTGTTCCTGATCCTGGTGAATGTGACTGTGGAAATCAACAGACATGAACAGTGTGATTCTCATGATCCTGCATCCATTCCTAAGACATTTCTAATATGATGTTCTCCATGATATGAGATGATGATGGACTTGTTTCTGAGAGCAGATGAATCTCCAGGACTTTACCTCTGTCTGAGATCTTCTTGAGCTCCTCTTTGCAGAAATCCTCCAGTTTGTCTCTCAGCTGACAAACAGATTCTTTCAGGTCAGCAAAAGAGAAGACAGAACTGAAGGGATCATCATTCACGTCTGTAGATTCAGGAGGTGCTGAGAGAGACTGGAAACTCTACAGTAAACAGAAATCAAAAGTTTTGAACTCTTGTTGAATTGACTGATCTTTGGTAACTCACCGCAATCCAGCACTTTCACAGATACAGCCTTATTCTTCTCATATTCATTATATCAGATTAGAGCTACAGATTTTTTGAGTATTTGCCATTTACAATATATGTAAACTTTTTAGGAAATCGTTTGGATATAAAACATCTGCTAAGAACATAAATGTCCATCTAACAGCTCAAGCACATCAATGGAGTCTTATTGGAAAAAAAGGCTCAAAAAAGCAGCTTAAAGGCTACAATTAAATTGACCATTTCCGCCTAATTAACAACAGGTGCGTATGCACATGAATTTGTTCCTATCCTGGTTCTGATGTTAGTGAATTTGGAGTATTCTAAAAGACCAGCCGTGTGAATGAGGTCAGTCATTTGCATAAAACGCATCCATGCTTTCCTTACAGCCTTTCGTCACTCAACGTCAAAAAACTCCACGCAACACAACCTCATATGCTGCTGTCTACAGACGCACTCTCGCCAGATCTTTGAGCAATGCCAAGTGCGCAGACCTCAAAATCAGTCCATACACAATAAAATACCTTTTATACAGGTCCAGTTGACACAGCTTTCATTAGCCGGCTGTACATGCGCTGTCATTTAGACAAACCGTGCAGCTCGAGCTATAGTCCAACTCAACTTTTTTTTACTCTTTTCACTACATATCGTGAAATAATTTTAAAATTAAATATATATGTTTTATCATAATTATATATAATCACATGTGATGTATACCTATTATCCTAAAATGAAACAAACATTATAGCCTAGATTATATAGATTATTAAACTGGACAGAGTGTGATTTTTTGCATACAGGTGCTTTCAGTTGTTCCTATAATTTTTCTTAAATTTAGGATATATTTTAGTACAAAAGTTTAAGTGAATCATGATTTGTTTATGAAAACGTTCGTATGCAGGTTTCACACACAAATGTGTGCATACACATGCTTAGTGAATGAGATCCATTGAAACTTCACAAGGACCCTAAAGACACGCTCAGATTCTTTTTGGTGTCAATACACTGAAGCATTGCTCAGTCACTCCAGGATGCAAACACTGCATTATTTTGTAGCAACTTGCATTTTTGTCTGAAATACTGGTGGAACTGATTGGTAATACACAGCCTCACTTCATGTTTGGGGTTTTCATGGTCAAATTCACCAATATCTAACAGAAAAATAAAAATCAATTTTATCAGATTTAAAGATCACCTGCTCCAATTCTGATGAACATTACTCACAATCAGTACAATCAACTTCACTGATTTCACCATGATGTAATAATTCAGAAGGAAAAATAAGATAAAAAGTTTCAATGTTAGTGACGTTTTGAACTATTGGTGGCACTAATAGTGTTTGACAGCTAAATATATCTTCCAGAAGAAAGAGCTGAGAGAAATTATCCTTAATAGATTACCAGAGCTAAAAGCCATTTGTAATCAGCATTTCTTTCAAACGATGATAATCAGATGAGTCTGACTGATGATTATATAATGCCACACTGATGAAGTGTTTCTCTGTGAGTCTCCTGTCACAGCAGGATGTGTCTCAAGTCCACTATGATGGTATTCTTCTAGATCTGTTACCTGCAGGAACTGGATGTGATCCTGTGTGTGTGAAAGCTGCTCCAGCTCAGCGTCTCTCCTCCTCAGATCATTGATCTCCTGCTCCAGTTGCTCCAGTCGTCCTTCAGCTCGACTCACCGCTCGCTTTTCCTGATCTCTGATCAGCCGTATCAGCTCAGAGCGGCTTCTCTCAATGGAGTGGATGAGCTCAGTAAAGATCCTCTCACTGTCCTCCACTGCTGTCTGTGCAGAGCGCTGTTAGGACACACAGTGATTCAGGCTTCAGTGGGACTGAAAGAGACAAGAGAGTCTGAACTGAGACTGAGACAAACTTCTCTTCTTCTCCAGACTCACCTTATGAGACTCCACAGCCTCTCTCAGCTGCTGAAGATCTTTCTCTCTCTGCTGGATTCTCTGCTGGAACGTCTCCTGTGTCTCCTTCAGCTGCTTCTGCAGGACAACAAGATGATAGTAAATCTCACAGAAAACTACTAAATCATCACATGAACAGATGAATCCTGTAAATGTCAGGTGAGGCAGTTTAAAGGTTACTTATTACAACTGATAACTAATGGCTGTAAGTTCAAATTCCAGAAGTGATGATTGATTTACAATCACTGTACATCATTAAAATTAAGATTAAAGTCTGTTTCACACTACAAGCATAGGGTTTATTAAATATGAAACTGACACAGACATAGAGCTTCGCACTGACAGCATTTCTGTGCTTTGTGTAATTAAGCTGTGACTCCACACAGAAAAGAAGCGGACTATTGGATCACTACACTGAGTGTGAACTTGATTGCTAATTTTAAATACCTGTTTCTCTGTCCTCTGTTCTGCAGCTGATACAGTGTCGTGGTTTTTATGTTCATCCATCGTACACAGCACACATATACATTTCTGGTCAGTGCGACAGAAAACCTCAAAGAGCTTCTCATGTTTCTGGCAGATCATCTCCTGCAGTCGTCCAGTGTCATTGATCACTTTGTGTGGCTTACGTGAATAAAATTCTTCATGACGGTCAAAATGAGTTTTACAGTAAGACTCCTGACACACCAGACAGGACCTGACAGCTTTGTATTTTTTTCCAGTACAGATGTCACACTGCACATCTCCAGCTCCAGCGTAACAGTCTGCAGGAAGTTTGGTCTTCTTCAGTTTCTCCACCAGTTCAGCCAGCATGGTGTTTGTAGCTAAAGCAGGTCTTGGACTGAAGGTCTGTCTGCACTGAGGACAGCTGTAGACTGATCTGATCATCTGATCCTCCTGATCCCAGCAGCCTGTAATACAGCTCTTACAGTAACTGTGTCCACACTGGATGGTCACTGGATCCTTCAGGAGATCTACACACAGTGGACAAGAGAGCTCATCCTGTGAAAATCTGGCTTCTGCCATCTTACTGCATGAATACAGAGACACAAACACACAACAGCTCAACTACACTTCAGTTTCTCTTTCCCTGAGCTCAGGTGATTCCTGTTTCCTGGTTCTGTGTTTGAGTAACGTGTGTAAAACAGGCGTGTCTGTAAGTCTGTAGAGCAAGAAATGTCTACTAGATGTCAGTCTCACACAAACACTCAAAGAATACAAGTTACAGAGAAACATGACAACAGCCCTAAAAACTGCAGTAATACTGCATCCTAATTACTACATAGATTGCGGGGATTTCACAGTCACTCTAAAAATCCAAAAAAGCGCCTGTGGCGGTGCTCATGCCCATCAAGTATGCCCTGTGAAAAAATCAGTCACCAAAAATTAAAAAAATTATCTTCGCAGGTCATGGTGCTTGGATGGCAAATGTCAAAATCACCACAGCTTTCAAAGTGATGCCTCTCCTTCCAGATTCATGGTACTTATTCAGGGTACACTGGCATGGGAAATCCTATTTCACTGTTCGTTTAACCTTCGGATGCAAAAGCAGCCCCAAAATCTTTGACATGCTATCAGAAACTGTGTGTTGGATTTTGTCAAACAATTACACAATACCTCACCTCATTTATTTGCTCGATGATTTTCTAATCATCTCACTACCCAACACCATCCTGCCACATCCATCGAGTTCCTGGGCATTAATCTAGATTCAGTCAAATTCCAGGCTTTTTTGCCAAAGGAAAAAAAAATGATAAAATAATCCTCATAGCATCGACCCTCTCAGAAAACTCAAGTTGTTCAACACGTGAACTTCTATCCTTTGCTCGGCTACTTAAACTTGGCCATGCGTATTATCCCCCAGGGCCGCCCTTTTGTTTCGCATCTCCTCGCCCTTGCGTCCTCGGTTTATGCGCTAGAGGATCAGATTTCCATAACTTGAACTCTTATAATGGATAACCTTTCTAAAACAGTGGAACGGCTCATCCTTTTTCTACAACAATCTTGTTTCCTCTCCCGTCAACATCCAACTGTTCACTGACACAGCGCCCTCAGTCGGCTTCGGGGGCTTTTATCAAAAGCACTGGTTTGCATCCCCATGCTCCCCCCAGCTTCTGGACACATCACAGTCCTCAGCGCTGTTTGAGCTTTATCCTGTTGTCGTAGCAGCTTTCCTGTGGGGGAAAGAATGGACTACTAACAGTATTTTAGTGCATTGTGACAATGAAGCAACAGTCCAGTGCATTAATAAAGGTCGTTCTCATTCACTTGCTCACCTGGATCTCAGCGTGCAACCAATTTATCATAGTTGCCAAACATGTCCCCAGGTCAAAAAAATCAAGTCGCTGACTCTCTTTCTCGTTTTCTGTTTCAGATATTCAGAACACTGGCTCCGGAGGCCATTAATGCCGCCCGCACACTCTATGCCATGTTTATCTTAGCCTTTTTTGGATTTCTCAGATTTTCAGTACTTGCTGTCACTTCCAAATTCGACCCAAAAGCCTATACCACCATCTTGGACTTATCCATTCTCGATAGCGAAACTATCTCCTACTTCATTAAGCAAAGCAAGGCAGACTAAGCCGGAAAAGGCCGTTTTACCTACATTTTCAACCTCCCATCACCAATCCATCCAAAACAAACCATTCTCACGTACCTCCATTTCAGAAGCTCCCAGGCTAAATCCCTTTTCGAACCCCTAATTCTAGATGATTCTAACAAACCCGTTACCCGTTTTTGGTTTCAAAAACACCTCAAATCTGTTCTCCGACAATCAGGAATCCCAGCAGATAACTTCTTCAGCCACAAAACACAGGTAAGTACCTTCTGCCTCTTCCTGGCGAGGCCCATTCGATGTGAGTATTGAACTCCCGTCAGATGCTGTGAGAGCATCCCGCTCGAGCAAACTTTGCTTTCTCCCACCCAACTACCGGCGAGGCTTACTCATCCGATGCCGTGAATATTGAACTCCCGTCGGATACTGTGAGAACCTCTCGGTCGAGCAAGCTTGCCTTCCTCCACCCAACTACCAGTGAGGCTTACCCATACGATGCGGTGAGTATTGAACTCTCGTCGGATGCTGCGAGAGCCTGGCAGTCAAGCAAACTTCACCCTCTTCCATCCAAATACCAGCGAGGCTTTTTCGTCTGATGCTATGAGTATTGACCTCCTGTCGGATGTGAAGCACTCCCAGCTGGGTACTTCCAATCTAACCAAATCCATCGGCTGGTAGGGTCCACTCATCTGACACTGTGAGCTGCTCCTGTCAAAGCTACGTGGACTCTCCTGGTCAGGCAACTTGAGCCCCGCTATCGTCCAGTAGGGCTCACCCATATGACGCCGTGAGCTGCTCCCGACAAAACAGTGTGAGTCTTCCCGATCGAGCGTGTTCCCCATTCATCGGCTGGTAGGTCATCCCGGTCAGAAACTAGGCTTCTTCCTGAAAACGCCAATGTAAGTGTGAACTCATGCAATGATGTTTCATTAACAAAGTTTAGGAGGAGCATGTTCAGATAATCAACGTAATGAACACATGAGGAGCACAATCAGTAATCAATCCAATCAACAATAGGTGTGTACATACACACAGCGGTCCTACCTCAGTTTCTTGACAGTTTTCCAGCATCCCTCCGCCAACCCTTCTTTGCATTTACACCTGTTTTTGTCCTGGGTGGGTGGTTGGGGGATTACTCTGGGCTCGGGCCAAAATTTCGAGCTCGGAGCCCTCCCCTCAGACAGCACAGCAAACACGCATAACCTTTATCCTGTTTTATTATATGTAAGTGTGAACTCATGAATTATGTAATTGGCATGATACATTTTACCTGACAGATAAAATTATATATTAGATTCATTCTGATCTCTTCTGAAATCATTATGACTAGATCATGTGGAGGCTGATGTTACCTCAAATCTAGGGCCAGGATAGTACAAACTGAAAGCGCCTAAATGAATAGAGCAGTAGGCACATCATCGCATAATCTTTTTATTTCTGTCTATCACTGATTTAGCAAGTTGTATGGGAAATTACTAAGTAAACTACACTTTTTTTTAAGTTAGCAGACATTAACAGACATCAGAGAACTGTAAACATGCAAATGTGTTGTTAAATTATTGAAATACTAACTTCCTCAGAGATATTTCAAGTAAATATTTTTAGGGGTTTGGCTGAAAAAAAGTGGGAATCCTTGCATTATATGATCAAACATTAATAAGCGTGAAAACAACAATGACGTTACACGCCCAAAGTCTTCCAGGTTTGAAATACTTTTGCGCAGAATTCCAGAGTGAATAGTTACTGAATAAGGTCACTGGATATGATGAAAACACAGTGTATCACAGCTATACATTACCAGTGAGATGACTACTAAACACACAAAAATGTGCACACACACATTGATCTTACTGCCTATATACAGATTTATTACACAAATTTATTCGGACATGTTATTTCAGTGACAGAATTTCAGCTGCAGTATTAACATCATGAAAAGAAACTCTGCAAAATCTCACTGTTACTGATTTACCATGTAGTGGACTCTGTGGAGCATTATGGGCAAAATTTATCTACAGTATTTTCTGATTCATCAACACAGTTTCACTGATGATTTTTTATTAACACAGAACCCAGGATAGAGCGGCTGAGTGAATGTGGTCTGGACTGTGTGGATGAGGCTCATTGTGTCAGAGACGCTGTAGAAGGACAGAGTTCCTGCACTGTGATCCACAAACACTCCTATTCTACTGCTGATGGGCTTTACAGGGAGATCAGTCTGTATGTTATTGTGCCAGAATGAGTATCTGGAGGGAGAGCAGAACAACTCCAGGACTGATCATTACATCCAAACAAACACTTATTACCCCACCCCCTCCTGCCGATGCCCTTACATGACACTGATATAAACATACCACTATCTCCACTCCACTCTCCAGCTCCCAGTAACAACATCCACACACACTCTCTCTACACAACACCTGACGACACTCATTAAATCTGTCTGGATGATAAGGATATGGCTGATCTGTGCCAGTGTCAGTAATCACTTTGTTGCTCTCAGACAGACGGAGGCGTATATACACAGTGTTTGGATCCAAAGTGAGCTGATGGGAATCTGATGGAGATAAAACACATCAGAATCAGGAATTATGAATCTGTTTGATCTTTTCATGGAGCTAAACTCTTCATGTTCAGTGTATCATCAGTGTCTCAGTACAGATGAGCAGATATCCTGTGCAAATCATCATTTACATTATCAGTTACAAAACTCTTCTTTCACCTTCTACAGGAAGAACATGAACACACTCAGTGAGTTTTTCTGCTTGTTTACTTACTGACTTACATTGCAGGAAGTCGTGCCTGATTCTCATGATCCTGCATCCATTCCTAAGACATTTCTAATATGATGTTCTCCATGATATGAGATGATGATGGACTTGTTTCTGAGAGCAGATGAATCTCCAGGACTTTACCTCTGTCTGAGATCTTCTTGAGCTCCTCTTTGCAGGAATCCTCCAGTTTGTCTCTCAGCTGACGGACAGAATCTCTCATGTCATCAAAAGTGAAGACAGAACTGAAGGGATCGTCACTTTTGTCTGTAGATTCAGGAGGTGCTGAGAGAGACTGGAAACTCTACAGAAAACAGAAATCAAAACTCATCAGCTCCACACGGGGACACTGCTTAAAAAAAATTATTTTAAAAGGAAAGAAAAATTCTGACATGAGAGACATTTGAGTGACAAACAGGGAAAGAATATATAATTTTTTGAAGTAATCTCTCCCAATCATTCATTCATGACCTACATGCCTACTGCCTTTTCAACTTATTGTTTTCTGAAGCGAGCGAGAAACGTGGCTCAGCAAATGATGAAACGTCTTGTTTATATTTCCATGTTAAACACATGGGAGACTGAAGTAATGTTTCTAGTCTAGAACTTACTATGTGGAATCCTGTATATAATGTATAGTGAGGTGAATATTTGCTGGTCCACATAATACCTGATTTTACCAGTAGCCTGGTTTAGATTTAAATATGTACATTATTTTACTAGATATGTACTTTCTAAATATTTCTACTGAATGCAATCACTAATTACACAAAAATATAAATTGGAAAAAAAAAAAAGCAAAAAACAGTACTATTGGTACACATTTACTGATTTCATCATGATGTAATAAATCAGCAGGACAACTCAGTTGAAATGTTAATGAGTTTTTGATAGCTAGTGTTGTTTGACAGCTAAATATATCTTCCAGAAGAAAGAGCTCAGTGAAATGATTCCTAAGAGATTTCCAGAGCCATTTGTGAGCGGCATCTCTTTCAAAAGAATATGATCAGATCAGAGTCTGACTGATGATTATATAATAAGACACTCATGAAATCTTTCTCTCTGAGGCTCAAGTCCACTATGATGGTGTTCTTCTAGATCTCTGTTACCTGCAGGAACTGGATGTGATCCTGTGTGTGTGAAAGCTGCTCCAGCTCAGCGTCTCTCCTCCTCAGATCATTGATCTCCTGCTCCAGTCGCTCCAGTCGTCCTTCAGCTCGACTCACCGCTCGCTTTAACCTGATCTCTGATCAGCCGTATCAGCTCAGAGCGGCTTCTCTCAATGGAGCGGATGAGCTTAGTAAAGATCCTCTCACTGTCCTCCACTGCTGTCTGTGCAGAGCGCTGTTAGGACACACAGTGATTCAGGTTTCAGTGGGACTGAAAGAGACAAGAGAGTCTGAACTGAGACTGAGACAAACTTCTCTTCTTCTCCAGACTCACCTTATGAGACTCCACAGCCTCTCTCAGCTGCTGAAGATCTTTCTCTCTCTGCTGGATTCTCTGCTGGAACGTCTTCTGCGTCTCCTTCCGCTGCTTCTGCAGGACAAACAGATGATAGTAAATGTCACAGAAACTGTTAGCACTAAATCATCATGTGAACAGATGAATCCAGTAAATGTAGGGTGAGGCATATTATGGTATACCACTGGGGAAGGTGTAAAATCAGTGACGAGAGGGAAAAAATACATTCCAGGATGTTTATTCTAGTGCAAAATGATATATACAAAAACCTGTACAAGCACTGACTCCTTATATGACGAGTCTTTGAAATATTGAAAGGCCTTTTCAGTTTTCGGTTCTGAGCAGAGAAGTTTGGAATAAACCGCCGGTACCAGCCAACCAATCCCAGGAAGAATCGCATCTGCTGTTTGGTCACTGGCCTCTCAGCATTCTTGATGGTTTCAAATTTACCAAATTGTGGGCGGACCACTCCATGTCCCAGTACATGCCCCAGGTACTGGGACTCTGCTTTGCCAAGGCACACTTATCGGGGCAGATGGTCAATCTTTAGCACCTCTTTGAATTATCCTAGGTGTTCCTTTCAGCTCTGACAACAAATGACAATATCATCCAAATAGGATGCAACAAACATTTATGTCCCCCACAGGATCTGGCCCATCATTCTTTGAAGTGTTGCTTGGGACTCATGAAGCCCATAGGGTAGAACCCGGAACTGAAAGTGTTCAAATGGGGTCTTAAATGCTGTAAGCTTCTTGCATTTTGACTTCAATGGCACTCGCCAGTACCCCTTGCAGAGATCTAAGATGCTGAGGTATTTTGCTCTTCCCAGTCTTTCCACCAGATCATCCACTCTTGGCATGGGGTAGAGGTTAAACTCACCGACACTATTCAGTTTATGGAAGTCCAGACAGATCCAGAGAGTGCCATACTTCTTGGGTATCAGCAAGATTGGGCTGCTTCCCTGGCTGGTGGATGGTTCTGTTATTTCCAGACACTGCATGGTCTTTAATAGAGCCCAACCGATATCATTTTGACAATTTCATTGGCCGATATGAGCCTGTCTGATATGCCATCAATATATATATATTATATATATATATATATATTTTACAGAACACATAACACAGATTAAATGCTTGAAATTGTGTAATTACTTAGTTTGCTTCAAAGACTTTATATATAGGAAGACTCATATTACTTATGAATGGGAGAAAGTGCAACACTCAATTTTCTAAATGAAAGAGACAATCGTTAATTAGTAAAGTCTTCGCGTCACTGCAGCTGCTGTCAGAAGCACTAGTTCCTATAGAAACAGGAAGCATTCGCAAAACTCATGCTCATTACTGTGCTTGTGCATCAGCTCTCTCTGGGTACATATTTGGCCTGTACCAATGTGTGGGCACAACCTGTATCAACCAAAGCTGAAAGCTGTTTCCCATTTAACAAAACAGTATATGGCCAGTGTATGGCCTCCTCTTGGCCACTGGTAGACTTCCGCCAGTCTTTCAGATGTACTCAAAACGTGTTCTATGTCATCTGTGTCTTCAAGCCTGGCCAATCTTGGCTCATAGTCCTACACCCTGGCTGCTGATGGCTGCTGATGACTTGATGGCTGAGGACTTGTGTTGCTCTTGTTTCTGACGATCATCTTGCTCTCCCTGATACTGCAAAGGACTCAAACATCCATGAAAGTGCTGTAATTGCAGCATCCCTTCCTCCAGCTGTCAAAACCTCAGTTTGTACACTCTCCTCCAGGGCACCTCCAATGGCACCCGGGCCCAAGTCCAGAACTGTACCTTCTTCAGTCTGACTCTTAGTTTAGGTGGCATGTCAAAAAGGCAATCTCCACTTCCCTTGACCAGTATAATCCCACTTTTGACACCACTTATTAGGGTGTATCGGCAGTAAAGGTATAACAAATAGTGATGAAAGAAACAAATACAGTCCAGGGTGTTTATTTTGGTGCAAAAATTGTGGTTCCCATGAAAAGCGCAAAAATGTACTCACAAAAACTGCACAAAATAATTTATAAGATGTTCACATGCGTAATCTATGCCGATATCCAGACCCGAAAATACAACAGCATGCAAACAGTTTCCAACAAACTCCAAACATTTGCCAGGAGGCCTTTTACAGAGTTAGGCTCCTCCCACTTTTAGAGCATAGCATGTGGAGGTGAACAACAGTTTAAAAGGTAAAACTATACAAATACATAGGACAAATGATACTAACACGCAACATATGTATCACACTATTGATTACTAAGTTATTCATAAACATTGCAAATGAAATGCATTAGAATTTCAAATTTTCTTGATTACACCCCCCTATGACATCACTGAAAATGGAAGTGCCCTTCCTACTGGGCAAATGGAAGCTTTAAATAGGGCAGCTTCCCTTGCTTACAAGAAATGGAAAAGAAAATTATATAAACAAACCAAACTAAGCAGAGGGTAAGAAATGGTACAT
The DNA here is from genome assembly GCA_036247105.1 of Cirrhinus mrigala. Classification (NCBI taxonomy): domain Eukaryota; kingdom Metazoa; phylum Chordata; class Actinopteri; order Cypriniformes; family Cyprinidae; genus Cirrhinus; species Cirrhinus mrigala. The sequence continues at coordinate 95,369 of CM070019.1, forward strand.
TACATAACATAAACAGGAAAGTAACCACGCATCTACTGTAACTGATGTTACTTTGCTGGCATCTAGATAGTGTGTATGAATAATGGTGGAAACTGTTTAGGTGTGTACATGAATTTCTGCAGTCCTTTCAAAAATAAAGTTATAAGTCACAGTCCATCTGTGGCAAGGAAGTTTAACCCTCTGGGGTCGAGAAACACGCCGGTGCGGTTTGTGGCAGTTTTTCTGATAAGTTCTAAAAGGAACTTTAGTTACTCCGTCATTTTTGATCGTACAGATAAGAGCAATACATCAATCGAATCTGTAAAGGGTCTACTTTTATTTGTATACACTCATAATCACAACAAAACATTGTAGTTTCATAAAATAAAGAAAACAAACAGGGTGTGCAGTCTGCTGCTTTGGTCTCTGTAATCTTCATTTAGAAATGCATCACTAAAAGTCTGCAAATACACAACACAGAGACATGAGAGATGTATCTATAGAAAGCTTGATATGTCTACTTTTAAACAGTCAGTTTTATTAAAACCAAATATTCTGTGATGAAGTAATTCGTATGAAATCATCCCGATGTCTAGTCTTTCCTGTGGGACTTTATTATTTTTAATTTGATCACGCCCACGAGCCACTTTCACTTTTGATATTATAATCGTCCATGTGAGGTACGCGGCGTGTAAACACCCACATCACCGTAAACAAAGCAGCGAGACTTGGCTTCATTGTCAAAACTTCTTCAGGGCCCCAAAACACCCTCGGAGGGTTAAAGGTTAAAGGTTACATACCTCAACTGATAACTAATGGCTGTAGGTTCAAACTCCAGAAGTGCTGATTAGTTACAATGATTATAAAGAATGCTTCACGCCACAACAGTAAGTATTATGAAAGTGAAACTGATACAGACGTAGAGCTTAAAATGAAAATGTTTCTGTGTTCTGAGTAATTAAGCTGTGACTCTACACAGAAAATTAACAGACTACTGGATCACTACACTGAGTATGAATTTGACCACTAGTTTTAAATACCTGTTTCTCTGTTCTCTGTGCTGAAGCTGATACAGTGTTGTGGTTTTTATGTTCATCCATGGTACACACCACACATATACATTTCTGGTCAGTGCAACAGAAAACCTCAAGGAGCTTCTCATGTTTCCCGCAGATCATCTCCTGCAGTCGTCCAGTGGCATTGATCACTTTGTAATGCCTATGAGAATGAATTTCCTCATGATGGTCAAAATGTGTTTGACAGTAAGATTCCTGACACATCAGACAGGACTTGACGGCTTTGTATTTTCTTCCAGTCCAGACGTCACACTGCACATCTCCAGCTCCAGCGTAACAGTCCGCAGGAAGTTTGGTCTTCTTTAGTGTCTCCACCAGTTCAGTCAGCATGGTGTTTTTCCCTAAATCAGGTCTTGGACTGAAGGTCTGTCTGCACTGAGGGCAGCTGTAGAATCTCATCTGATCCTCCTGATCCCAGCAGCCTGTAATACAGCTCTTACAGTAACTGTGTCCACACTGGATGGTCACTGGATCCTTCAGGAGATCCAGACACACTGGAGACGTCAACTTATCCCGAGAAAATCTGGCTTCTGCTGTTTTACTGCATGAATACAGAGACACAAACAGCTCAACCACACTTCAGTTTCTCTTTCCCTGAATTTAGTTGATTCCTATTTCCTGGTTCAATGTTTTTTGGGTTTCTGTGATGTGTCCAAAACGTGTCAGCAAGTCTGTAAAGCAGCTTTAAAGCGAATGGAAGGCAAGCCTGCAACCTTTAGCCAAAAAAGCTTAATGACTAATGCTGACTTTGCAGCTTTCGTGAAAACTGGAAAAGAAGACAAGATGCAGTTTTTTTTAATGGATGTCAATAGAAAAGAGGCTTTACTATGCTAAACAAACACTTTTGTGTGATTATCAGCAATATTTTATTATCTCAACATGAACTGTTGAGGTAAAGTGTCCCTGCCAATATAGAATTTATTGTGAGTGGAGCAGGAGATAAACAGCTGTTTTATTTAATACAAATACACCAACAAACATATTTAGAACACTTTCGCTTTTCAACAAAAACCAAACAGGTGTATAATCATATAACAACTTCATCACATTTGGCATTAGACGCTAATTATCCACAGCGATCTCAATAAACCTTAACATGAACTACAAATGATTCAGAAACAACAACAAATACACTGGGATCAGGAAATAATTTAAAAAATGTAAAGCAATTTTGATGTTATAGGATTGTTTTAAGTGTTAACAGCTGCATGAATCTGGTGCTGTGCATCAGTTCTCTTCCTTTTTGAATGATTCAGAATCATATACGCTCTAAACCATCACATTCTTAAAGGGGCAGAACCCAACAAACACAGTTTTACTGATGATCCATAAAAAACAGTAAACCCAGGATAGACTGGCTGAGTAAATGTGGTCTGGACTGTGTGGATGAGGCTCATTGTGTCAGAGACGCTGTAGAAGGACAGAGTTCCTGCACTGTGATCCACAAACACTCCTATTCTACTGCTGATGGGCTTTACAGGGAGATCAGTCCATATGTTATTGTGTTTGAACGAGTAAGTGAAGGAAGAACAGCAGTACAAACTCCAGGACTGATCATTACATCCAAAAAAACACTCATAAGCTGATCCCTTCCTGCTGATGCTCTTATATGACACTGATATAAACACACGTCCACTCCACTCCGGCTCCCAGTAACAGCGTCCACACACACTCTCTCTACACAACACCTGCCACCAATAATCAAATCTGTCTGGATGATCAGGATATGGCTGAATTGAGTCAGTGTGACTAATCACTCTGTGTCTCTTAGACAGACGGAGGTGTTTATTCAATGTGTTCAGATCCAGAGTGAGCTGATAGGAATCTGATGGAGATAAAACACATCAGAATCAGGAATTATGAATCTGTTTGATGTTTTCATGTAGCTG